>JARYHS010000104.1:0-70215 GCA_031002005.1 Vandiemenella viatica | reverse complement strand
TCAATGTGGTTAAATGTAAAAAAAAATTCGTTCACAAAGTTGTTGCTTATATTTGGAATCAGCTAAGAGCGCCTAAATATTCCGCAACCACGCAGGCGTTACAGCTATGCTGGAAAGCTAGCGCTTTGGGGAACACTGCAAGAGTCTTAGCCATTCTTCTACCTCTATTATTTTCACACTGATTTTATGAGTATTTCAGGTAAATGATCGACCAGCCCATGATGGAAAACAGATGTCTAAAGGGTCGCTTCAATGCAAGGCAACAATAAAACAATTGGTTCCTTGTTACACGACTGTCATCAGCATACATACAAAATCGTAGCTTTGAAAATTGATTCTTTAATGTAGCTCACACATGTATGCTTTGTGTCACCGAAACGATAAGACCGCATATCACAACATAATATAAATTTATGGACACTCAGATACATGTTCTGGATATTTGAAATTAGATGTGGAATTTTAAGTAATACCAATCAGAGTCAAAGATTGTAAGTATGAAAAACTTCCTGAATGTGTAATACCAAAAATCATTTAATAACACGAAATGACCAGCTGGGGCAAAGCACTCAAAACTTATTTGTAAATAACGAACCTGAGATCGATGATAGTGACTTTTCTGCGACTGATGACACAATACACGAAATTCTAAAAAACTGATAAAGCTACGAGCCTCGATGACGTGATAGAGTCCTACATCAACAGTACACATGCTTGGCTCGCAGATACCTTTATATGAGCGTAAATATTTCAGTAAATGAACTTTTGATAATTTTGGTGGATTTTTCTTCTGTCGGTTTCTACATGAGTCTACATCACATTCGGAAGGACGCGATTCAAATCCTCGTCCAGCCATACAAATTTATGTTTTACATGGTTTCCCAAAATCACTCCAGGCAAATGTCGCAATAGTACCTACATAGCGCCATGGTCAAATTATATCCGTTTCCTTACCCTCCATACTTTCTCGCCTCTAATGACCTCGATGTCAAAGAGGCGAAAAGCCAGAGGGAGAAAGAAACCTAAGGAGAGAGGTTGAAAACCTGGTAAACGTGTAGTCTTTTTATCATACGAATCAATTTTTAGGGTTTAATTCTGAAATTATGTACACTAGAGGTGGGCAAAAGAATCGTGAATCGATTCAAAGAGTCGACTCGTCTAAAAGAATCGTTTGCGGAATCGACTCACTTGGAAGAGTCACGGTTCACTCAAGAGTTGTTAAGAGGGAGCTCAGGAGCTGAGCCGTTGTTGCGCAATCGCTCACCGACTCGTCCAGGTTCTGAGTCGACTC
Source organism: Vandiemenella viatica (assembly GCA_031002005.1). Classification (NCBI taxonomy): domain Eukaryota; kingdom Metazoa; phylum Arthropoda; class Insecta; order Orthoptera; family Morabidae; genus Vandiemenella; species Vandiemenella viatica. Next base: position 68,924 of record JARYHS010000104.1, on the reverse strand, counting down.
CGAGTCGTTAACTCGATAATGTTTACGACTCTCGGCTCACTCGCTCTCGGCTCACTTCTGTCTTAATGACTCTTCCATGGATTCGGCTCTTTTTAACTCTTGATATCTGCGTAACTCGTGATTCCTTTCGATTCACAATCTTAGTTCCCACGGCGTGTTTCTTGGTTTGGCAACTTATTTGTAAGGAAATCTTATATATATATAAAAAAATAGACGTGTTTTTTCCTATATTTCACTTTTCAGCCACCACTACCTAGCACAGATCACTGATGTTTGTGGGTGGAAGTAGCATGGAGTTTCCTGTCGTGCACAACGTTGGCCGAATGCCGATAGCTGTGGGGATGTGGCAGATATAATGATTAAAGTTGGTCAGTGCAAGGCGTTTTCATATTTTCGACCAAAAATTCGAATCTCCGTATACTTCTCTTTCCTGCCACAACTACATAACATAGACTTTTGGTGTTTGTGTGTGGTAGTAGAATCGTCTTTCCTGTCGTGCACTATGGTTGTTAGATGTCGGTAGCTATAGGGATGTGGGAGATATGGGGGTTGAAAGTGGTCGACCTGTGGCAGTTTCTACTTCTGCCAAAGACTAAAGTGTCATGGTGTATCACTTTTCAGCGAAAACTACAGATCACAGATAACTGACGATTGTGTGTAGTAGTAGCACAGAGTAACCTTTCGATCACAACAGCGGCCGAATTCAGAAACTGTGGTACTGTGGTAGATATGGTGGTTGTAATTGGCCGACCAAAGATATTTTCGTATTTCGACTGTCTCCGCATATGTCACTTTTCTGCCACAACTACACAGCATAGAGCATTTGGTGTTTGTGTTTTGGTAGTAGAATCGTACCCTCATGTAGTGCACTATGGTTGTTAGATGTCGGTAGCTATGGGAGTGTGGGAGAAATGGGGGTTGAAAGTGGTTGACCTGTGGCAGTTTCATACTTCTCGCCAAAGACAAAAGTGTCATGGTGTATCACTTTTCAGCGAAAACTACAGATCACAGATAACTGGCTTTTGTGTATAGTAGTAGCACAGAGTCACCTTTCGATCACAACCGCGGCCGAATTTCAGAAAATGTGGTACTGTGGTAGATATGGTGGTTGTTAGTGGCCGACCAAGTATATTTTCGTATTTCGACTGTCTCCGCATATGTCACTTTTCTGCCACAACTACATTAGCATAGAGCATTGGTGTTAGTGTTTGGTAGTAGAATCGTATCTCATTTAGTGCACTATTGTTGTTAAATGTCGGTAGCTATGGGGGCGTGGGAGATATGGGGTTGGATGTGATCGTCCTGTGGCAGTTTCATACTTCTGCTAAAGACAAAAGTGTGATGGTGTATCACTTTTCAGCGAAAACTACAGATCACAGATAACTGGCTTTTGTGTAGTAGTAGCACAGAGTCACCTTTCGATCACAACAGCGGCCGAATTTCAGTAACTGTGGTACTGTGGTAAATATGGTGGTTGTAATTGGCCGACCAAGGATATTTTCGTATTTCGACTGCCTCCGCATATGTCACTCTTCTGCCACAACTACATAACATAGAACATTGGTGTTTGGGTTTGGTAGTAGAATCGTATCTCATGTAGTGCACTATGGATGTTAGATGTCGGTAACTATGGGGAGTGGGAGAAATGGGGTTGAAAGTGGTCGACCTGTGGCAGTTTCATACTTCTGCCAAAGACAAAAGTGTCATGGTGTATCACTTTTCAGCGAAAACTATGGATCACAGATAACTGGCGTTTGTGTGAAGTAGTAGCACAGAGTCACCTTTCGATCACAACAGCGGCCGAATTTCAGAAACTGTGGTACTGTGGTAGATATGGTGGTTGTAATTGGCCGACCAAAGATATTTTCGTATTTCGACTGTCTCCGCATATGTCACTTTTCTGCCACAACTACAGCATAGAGCATTGGTGTTTGTGTTTGGTAGTAGAATCGTACCTCATGTAGTGCACTATGGTTGTTAGATGTCGGTAGCTATGGGGGTGTGGGAGAAATGGGGGTTGAAAGTGGTCGACCTGTGGCAGTTTCATACTTCTGCCAAAGACAAAAGTGTCATGGTGTATCACTTTTCAGCGAAAACTACAGATCACAGATAACTGGCTTTTGTGTATAGTAGTAGCACAGAGTCACCTTTCGATCACAACCGCGGCCGAATTTCAGAAAATGTGGTACTGTGGTAGATATGGTGGTTGTTAGTGGCCGACCAAGTATATTTTCGTATTTCGACTGTCTCCGCATATGTCACTTTTCTGCCACAACTACATAGCATAGAGCATTGGTGTTTGTGTTTGGTAGTAGAATCGTATCTCATGTAGTGCACTATTGTTGTTAAATGTCGGTAGCTATGGGGGCGTGGGAGATATGGGGGTTGAATGTGATCGTCCTGTGGCAGTTTCATACTTCTGCTAAAGACAAAAGTGTGATGGTGTATCACTTTTCAGCGAAAACTACAGATCACAGATAACTGGCTTTTGTGTGTAGTAGTAGCACAGAGTCACCTTTCGATCACAACAGCGGCCGAATTTCAGTAACTGTGGTACTGTGGTAAATATGGTGGTTGTAATTGGCCGACCAAGGATATTTTCGTATTTCGACTGCCTCCGCATATGTCACTCTTCTGCCACAACTACACAGCATAGAGCATTGGTGTTTGTGTTTGGTAGTAGAATCGTATCTCATGTAGTGCACTATGGTTGTTAGATGTCGGTAGCTATGGGGGTGTGGGAGAAATGGGGGTTGAAAGTGGTCGACCTGTGGCAGTTTCATACTTCTGCCAAAGACAAAAGTGTCATGGTGTATCACTTTTCAGCGAAAACTACAGATCACAGATAACTGGCTTTTGTGTGTAGAAGTAGCACAGAGTCACCTTTCGATCACAACCGCGGCCGAATTTCAGAAACTGTGGTACTGTGGTAGATATGGTGGTTGTTAGTGGCCGACCAAGTATATTTTCGTATTTCGACTGTCTCCGCATATGTCACTTTTCTGCCACAACTACATAGCATAGAGCATTGGTGTTTGTGTTTGGTAGTAGAATCGTATCTCATGTAGTGCACTATGGTTGTTAAATGTCGGTAGCTATGGGGCGTGGGAGTATGGGGGTTGAATGTGATCGTCCTGTGGCAGTTTCATACTTCTGCCAAAGACAAAAGTGTCATGGTGTATCACTTTTCAGTGAAAACTACAGATCACAGATAACTGGCTTTTGTGTGTAGTAGTAGCACAGAGTCACCTTTCGATCACAACAGTGGCCGAATTTCAGAAACTGTGGTACTGTGGTAGATATGGTGGTTGTTAGTGGCCGACCAAGGATATTTTCGTATTTCGACTGTCTCCGCATATGTCACTTTTCTGCCACAACTACACAGCATAGAGCATTGGTGTTTGTGTTTGGTAGTAGAATCGTACCTCATGTAGTGCACTATGGTTGTTAGATGTCGGTAGCTATGGGGGTGGGAGAAATGGGGGTTGAAAGTGGTCGACCTGTGGCAGTTTCATACTTCTGCCAAAGACAAAAGTGTCATGGTGTATCACTTTTCAGCGAAAACTACAGATCACAGATAACTGGCTTTTGTGTGTGGTAGTAGCACAGAGTCACCTTTCGATCACAACCGCGGCCAAATTTCAGAAACTGTGGTACTGTGGTAGATATGGTGGTTGTAATGGCCGACCAAGGATATTTTCGTATTTCGACTGTCTCCGCATATGTCACTTTTCTGCCACAACTACACAGCATAGAGCATTGGTGTTTCTGTTTGGTAGTAGAATCGTATCTCATGTAGTCCACTATGGTTGTTAGATGTCGGTAGCTATGGGGGTGTGGGAGAAATGGGGGTTGAAAGTGGTCGACCTGTGGCAGTTTCATACTTCTGCCAAAGACAAAAGTGTCATGGTGTATCACTTTTCAGCGAAAACTATAGATCACAGATAACTGGCGTTTGTGTGTAGTAGTAGCACAGAGTCACCTTTCGATCACAACAGCGGCCGAATTTCAGAAACTGTGGTACTGTGGTAGATATGGTGGTTGTAATTGTCCAACCAAGTATATTTTCGTATTTCGACTGTCTCCGCATATGTCACTTTTCTGCCACAACTACATAGCACAGAGCATTGGTGTTGTGTTGGTAGTAGAATCGTATCTCATGTAGTGCACTATGGATTTAGATGTCGGTAACTATGGGAGTGTGGTAGAAATGGGGGTTGAATTTGGTCGACCTGTGGCAGTTTCATACTTCTGCCAAAGACAAAAGTGTCATGGTGTATCACTTTTCAGCGAAAACTATAGATCACAGATAACTGGCGTTTGTGTGTATTAGTAACACAGAGTCACCTTTCGATCACAACAGCGGCCGAATTTCAGAAACTGTGGTACTGTGGTAGATATGGTGGTTGTAATTGGCCGACTAAGGATATTTTCGTATTTCGACTGTCTCTGCATATGTCACTTTTCTGCCACAACTACATAGCATAGAGCATTGTGTTTATGTGTGGTAGTGGAATGGTCTGTTGTCTTGCACTATGGTTGTTAGATGTCTGTAGCTATGGGGTGTGGATGATATGGGGGATGAAAATGGTCGACCTGTGGGAATTTCATATTTCTGCCAAAGACGCATGTGTCACGGTGTATCACTTTTAAGTGGAATCTATCAATCGCAGATCACTGGTGTTTGTGTGTGGTAGTAACACAGAGTCTCCCATCGAACACAACGTTGTCCGAAATTCGGTAACTGTGGGAGTGTGTGAGATATGGTGTTTGAAATTGGTCGATCATGAAGATTTTCGTGTTTTATCCAAAGACTTGTGTATCCGTAAATTTTACCTTGCTGCCGGAACTACATAGCGCAAAAGACTGGTACTTCTGTGTGGTAATAGTATCGAGTCTCCCATCGTGCACTAGGGTGGTTAGATGTCTATAGCTGTCAATATGAATTCTTTACAATCACGAACGGAGTCGTGGGTACCAGCTAGTAAAAATATTTATCTTTGGAACAGGAAATTAAAAATATATTACAGAAATAAAAAGTATTTTTAAATTTAGGAATTTACTTTCTTAAATACACATTTTTCTAGTGTTTTTGGAACTAGTTATAAGTTTTTGGTTTCCTTCCAGACTGTTATAGATGCTACCACAACACAGATTTAGATTTACAAATAAATTATCAATGAATTATACGTCCTATAACTTTTATATTTTACCACAAATAAGTATTTCCCGATTATTTGAGGACGGGGAAAAGTATACCGATTTCAGAGCCATCTGCTATTCCCATGTTGCGTGGGTTTTTTCAAATTGCGAATGCATCGAGTACTGAATTTAATTGCGATGGAGCGCGTCCGGTTATTATCATATGAACTTCATCAGTGTTTTAGTTGTTCTTCAGTTCTTAATTTTGTGGATAATGCAAACATTTTGCAATAGAAATGAACGAAGTTTATGAATTGGACCATTACAAAAATTAGCAGGTGATGAAGCGGCATATATACTGTTCCAGCTGGTGAGGTTTCTACGAGGAAAAAGGTTAAACGAAAAGACGTTGGGGAACAGTGCCGTCGATGAATATAGGGGAGCGTCCAGAAATTACGTGAGACTTTTTAGGGGGGGGGAAGGGGTCCGAAAAATCTCACGAAATCTCACCAAGGGGGAGGGGGGGTCGACGGATATCTCATGTGAAATTTTGAACTTGAACGAGTGTAGAACTAAAAAAAAGCGTAAAAAATACCAGTTTACAGGGCCAAAAACCGGCTTTTGAGGGGGTATCATTCTTTCGGGGAGCACGACAGCTAAAAAAAGTCTCGAAACTTCTCCTGGTCGAACAACTGGGGGGAGGGGGTTCCGTGAAAATCTCATGAAATCTCACCAACGGGGAGGGGGGGGGTCCGGCAAAATCTCACCAAGTCTCACGGAGGGGGGGAGGGGGTCTAGATTTCCGGAAAATAGCCTCACGTAATTTCTGGACATCCCCCAAAATACTAATACTGAAACCAAGAAAATAAATATAAAATTTAAATTATGCCATTTAAACAAACACTGATTTATTGGTTTGTAGGGAAAATGCTAGTGATACGCTGTTTAACTTAAGAAAAGCACCATCCGGCAAATTCAAAAAATTTGCCAAATTTATGGAATAAAATTGGAGCATATGTAAGGGGCGTCCATAAACCATGTAGCTCCACTTTGGCTTCGTGTGAACCCTCCCTCCCTCCAAGTAGCTCGACGTAGCTTATGTCTCTAACCCCCCTCTCCCCATGTAGTTTTTTCCATGACGGAAATAAATATTTACATGGTGTTGAGTGTTCTGTATCTCATTTTAAGTGTGACAAGTAATATGAATGAACAGCTATTTGGCCTGGCTCGAAATCCCACCTTCCAACCCCCTCCACCCACCTCTGAAGACCGATCTACGTGGTTTATGGACGCCCTCTAGCGAGACATGTAACAAACATGCCACCTACAAAATCAACAATCTCAATCGACAATTACAATCTGCAAGAAGGCTTAGAATCAGTAATGAGGTTTGACAACAATTAGCTGGAAGCCTTGAAAATTTCACAGTGTGGCAATCTCACATTTTGTTGAGCCGGTTCGGAAAATTCCCAGATCCACCACTGGTTGTAGTTAGAAAGGGGGCGGCGTAATCGGTATTGCGCAAGGGCGCTCAAATAGTTAGTGGAGAGCCTGCTTTTTGTGCTTCACTACATTCAAGTCACCGGTCCAGTTTCACGTTTCAGGTATTTATTATTTACATTTACACTTATAATCTTGCTTAGTCATTTTTATTGTAAAATTAGTGTTTTCATTTGTTTAAATAATAAAATAAATTGTTTTTGCAATAAATAACTTACAATTTAACTATCAAAAACAAATGTTATTATTTTAGTTAGACTTTGTTAATCATTTCCTTCTTGTTGGTTAATAACTCGTTATCTATTTTCGTCATTCAAAATATCATGTGAAAAGAATCGAAGAGTCGTTTAAAAGAATCGATTCTCAGTGAGGAGTGAATCGATTCCAAACGATTCATCAAAAAGAATCGGTTTGCCCATCACTAGTTAGGATTGAATGAAAAGAAGATTCTAGCTGTCATTGATGTTGGAGAAAACGTGTGAAGAGCAGTTTCGTTGGCTAATATGGAGCATCATCTGTGTCTTGGTCATGCGCTCCATAATCTTGTTACAGTGGAGGCACAAACACAGTCCCCGAAATTGAAACAGTTGTAAAAAGAATTCAAGAAGATTGTCAAGAGAGAGAGAAAGACATCCCTTGCCAGAGCTAGAAGCACATGCCGAAAAGATGGAAAAAGAATTTATGGATTCCCTTGGTAAAGTTCTTGTGTACCTACAAAATGATGAGACTGATCCTATTTTATAAAATGATTAGATCGAACCAGTACACAGAGAAAGATTGGATGAACTATTTGAAGAGAGCTCGCTATTTGTCTCAGGACCAAGAAATATTATATATATTCCTACTATCAAAACTATTCAGAGGATGCCGGTTTGAATCCCCATCCAGGCATCCAGATTTGGGTTTCTATGGTTTCCCCAAATCATTCCAGGCAAATGTGAGGATGCTTCCTTCAAAAGGCCATGGCCAAATTCCTTCTGTTCCTTGTCTCCAGTCCCATCTCGCCTCTAATGTCCTCGATGTCAATGAGGTGTAAAGCCAAAGTAAATAAAAAAACAACTGAAAGACACCAACTCGTTGGCGCAAATTTCCTGATATGTTGGGAAGTTTAACCCACATATGCAACCATGACCCAATAAACAAGATGTTTAGAAAGATTGAACAAGATGAGATAAAGATTAATCAAAGTGAGTCAAATCTTTTAGACATAAAGGATGTAGTAAAATTTTTGAAAAGGTTTCATTAATCAGTTGAGTTCATTTCATCTCAAAGATATGTACAATGAATGTGACTCCTCTGTTCTGTTCTGAAATAACTGACATTCTGTCATAGATGATGAATTATTGGTTATGTTTCGGCTCAATCGCAACATGGTGGCAAACATTAACAAATGATTCACTGCCACAAGAGCGGTTGTAGCAGCATCACTTTTTGATTACCATTTTATAGGTCTCAAAGAAGTAGATACATATTAGGAGTCAATACAAAAGACCAGTAGTTACTTCCTTTCTTGGCTCCTATATCAAGGAAGTAACCACTGCCCTTAATGTGCCAGAAACAAATGAAGGTAGGGACCCTATTGCTTCTACAAAATCCACCAATGATACATCGTTGCTGCAGAAACTATCGATGAAACATCGTGTATATGCTGTTAATGATTATCTGATTGATCAAGAAAGTTGGAGATATCTAGCTTCATCTGATCCTAAAGAGGGAAAACTTTTAAGTTACTTGAACAGAAACAAAAATACTTGTTTCATGCCCTTGCCAAGACTTTTCTTTGTGTTCCTATACAAGCACACCAAGCGAAAGAGTATTTTCTGTTACTAGGTTAGTTATTTCTGCGAAAAGATCTAGGCTAAGCTCAGTTTGCCTAAATAAAATTTTCTTTATACATGATAACTACAAAGAGTGCAAAAATCTGCAAAATTATGAATATATAAGTGAAATGTTACTTATTTTTTCGTTTTGGGACTAAGTAATTGCATATGCATATATCCTAAAACCTATATAAAACAGTCACGCTGCTGGCATTGCGCTGCCGCCAGCTGAAAATGTGCGGCGCACCACCACTGAGAATTTGGCAAGTGACACCCACCTCTAATCAGAAGGACACAACAATAGGAACTCTACATGAACCTCTTTGGAATTAATGTATCAAACACGTATTACAAAAAATAAATCCAAGTTAGATACATCTGTAGATTCACCGAGTTGTATAGCAAAATAATCGCTTTGTAAAATGCGTTGAATTTGCTGGGTTTTCAGATTATCCGACATTTCTGCAATAAGACGAGAGACTGTGTTATTTGCTCACTTGCTCTCCGAACATATGGTTCACTATCTCTTTTGCTGCTGGCAGGGTGAGGTTTTCCCCAATATTGTTTGGTTTTGCTTGCTTGGCAATTGAACAACTAACTTTGAAAGAGGCTCGCAGCGCATTGACGTTCATGTTCAGGGATTGCAACTCTATAGATTTTTGCCTTCATTTTAGATTGTTTAATATGTATTGAAAGAAGGATACTGACTGATCTTTGAAATTGCCATGTGTAGTTTTCAAATGACGACGATGTAAGGATGGTTTTAACGAATGATTTGACAGAACCTCTGCACAAATGATGCACTGTGGTAAAGAGAAATCAGGGTCTTTAGAGCATGTAAAACCAAACTGAATATAACTGTAATCGTATTTCCTGTTTTTTGGGAGATGATTGTTATCAAGTTTTTTTTTGTGTGTGTGTGTGTATGAGTACTGGTAGAGAGTGATTCATCGTAATCAGATGATTGTTCAGTATTGCTCGACACATTGTCATCAGCCTTTCAACATCCTATCAGCCGCAGTTCCTTCTGAAAGAGAAGTACATATTAACTCAACTTTTATGTTTTAGAAATTGATAACCTCAGCATATAGAATAAATCAGAAACCACAAGAACAGCATAAAACTTAAGAAGCTGGAATATTTTATTCAGCTTTTAACAAATCATAACCATTTTTTACTATTTAAAATAAGTTTTTAAACAAAACTTACTTTTTGCATACAAGCTTTTATAAACTGCCTGATTTGTGAACACAAGATGACGTTGGCTGCAGCACCAGAACACTGTCATTATATTATTACATTGTCATACCTGTGTGTTTTGTTTTTGGACACAGTGTGTGTCATGCAATTACGATTTAACATTTGATCTATATCAATAATTAATAAGACAGTTAAAATCTTACCATTTGCAAAGGTAAATAAATACCAGCTAGGATGATTGATATGACATAACTGTTATGCTTCGCACAACCACAGCATTACAGTAATATAATTCACACACAGTTTGACTGTCTTAAAATATATTTTGGTGATAGTAATGTCTGCATAAATTTTTTCAGTTATCTTTGTGATTGCTTTAGCCAAGAGATTATTAACACATGTAACCCTTGAAACAACCTAAAGTATCACTGGTGGCACGTGTACCACTAATTGTGAACCACTGTTCTAGAACACTAAGTTTCCAATTATTTGAAAGGCATCATTTTTCCTGTATATTAAAATTCATTATACTTGTCTGAGGCTCCTTTGTGTTCCATTACATCTTGCAGTGACAGTATAATTTTGCTGTCTAAGGAGGGTCGGGCTGGAGGGAGGCAATAATGTTAAATTAATCTTTAAATTGTCTCTAGTACAATATTCTTTTTTTAATGGATTTCCTCATGTTCACCCTAGCATCATCCATTTCCTGAAATCCTTAGCTGGTTCCAAGCTCATACTAATATCCGCTCAATGCTGAGCTATTGGTGAATTGTGTTTCAACACTAGCAATATTATTCTTTCATCTGATAAATGCTATATCTCAATGACGATGCCTAGTGGATGAGCAGTAATGTTCAGGCCTGGCATTTGGGATGACATGGGTTTAAATTCCCACCCAGATATTCAGATTTTGGTTTCCATGGTTTCCCAAATTCACTTGATGTAAATCTGAGAGTTCCTTCAAAAGGTCATGGCTGAATTCCTTGACCCCCCCCCCTTTCCACCCATTCTTATACTGCTTCAGTGACCTTGATAGAGCCTTAATGCCCAAAGCAACATATATATATACAGGGTGCGCCAGAGAAACTTACTTATTTGAAAAAATTCCCGCGCGGTGAGTTGGGTGGGTAGAGGGGCGAGAGGGGGCGCATCTGGAGGGGGAAGTTCCCAAGTTTGTTTCTCCCTCCAGTCAGTTGCCATCATGCTCTGGTCTAGAGAGCAGCGGGCCTTCGCAGTCGAGAGCTTCTTTTCTAACGGTCGTTCAATTGTTGCTACACAACGTGCCTTCCGCGCTCGCTTTGAAATTCCTCCTTACAGACTCGTTCCTGGCCGTAATTCCATTCTTTTATGGGTTAACTCATTTCGGGAGTGTCACTAAACCCAGAAATGGACTTCAACGGACCATCAGAACTCCGGAAAATATCGAAAGAGTGAGGCAGTCAGTTGTGCGTTCTCCCCGGTGTTCGGCTCGCAAACACGCAGCTGCTATGGGAATTTCTGACACCACTGTTCGACGAATTCTCCATGAAGACCTTCAATTTCATCCCTATAAATTGGCTGTTGTGCAAGAATTAACTGAACGCAATTTTGTTGCCCGTCAAAATGCATGTGAAATGCTGATTGACAACCTGCCTGAAAACGCGGTCATTTTTTTCAGTGACGAGGCTCACTTCCACATATCCGGCTGCGTCAACAAGCAAAACGTGCGTTATTGGTGTGGTGTAAATCCACGTGAGCTTCACCAGAAGCCACTTAATTGTGAGCGAGTTACTGTCTGGTGTGCGATGTCGGTAATGGGAATAATTGGTCCTTATTTTTTTGAAGAAAACGAACGCGCAGTTACCGTGAATGGAGCTCGTTACAGGAACATGATCGAAGACTCGAAGAAATGAACGTTAGGACGTGTGGTTTCAGCAGGATGGAGCCACAGCACACACAGCACGAGACTCAATGAAATTGTTGCGACAACATTTCCCCGACCGCCTCATCTCTCTCAGAGGCGATCTCCAATGGCCGGCACGCTCTCCAGATTTGACTCCGTGCGATTTCTTCTTATGGGGTTATTTGAAATCCCTGGTTTATGTCGATCGACCACGGACCATAGCACACCTCAAGAACAACATTCGCGACGCCATTGCCAACATACCGATTGATATGCTGCAAAGAGTGGATACGAATTTCAAAAATCGACTTCATCAGTGTATGCGCAATGGGGGTCGCCATTTATCCGATGTCATTTTCAAGACTGCATGAAAAACAAATTGGGATATTGTATTCTCAAATAAAAAAAAATTTAAAACAATAACTGAAGTACTTTTGTTTTTATTGACCTTTCAAATCAGTAAGTTTCTCTGGCGCACCCTGTATTTCTGTCAGTAGCTAGAGCAACTATTAAGTAGAGTATCTTATTTTAATAGCTGATGATGAAGCTACAAATAAAACACACAACATCTAAGGGAGATGTGCAGGTTTCTTCCAATGAGTGCACCACTCCAGAGTTTCACGTGAAACCCGTTTTCTCCCTCATCTGGGATGATCCATGAATATCTCAAATATACTTTAGGTCATTTACAGAGCATGAAACACAGTGGAAGCCTCTCAGTCACATTCTCAGTCAGTCTCCAGCGTTGTAGACCAGCACATCCAGTACATAGTTGACAGTATCAATTATTGTATGATAGGAGGAAATTGTAAAAACAACTCAAACCAAAGATCCTTATTCCCTAACGTCTGCTTACTGCAGTTTCTTAGTTCACATTGTATTTTGAACAGTTGTAAAAAATGTTGGCAACAAACTACTTTGAAGCCATCATTCTACAACATCTACAAATATACTCTGCAATTCACAAAATTGTGGGTGGCAGAGGGTGCTCAGCACCAAAGCTAATCTATTTGTTGTGCATTGCAATCCTTAATGGTAAGAGGGAAAAAAGAATTCATATAAAAATCATTGCAGCACCTTATTTCTCTAATCTTATCTCTCCTGTCATTCTGGCTCAAATAGGTTGGTGGATGAAGTATTTCACTGCACTCGTAATTGAAAGTGGGAGTACATGTTTACCAATAAGTTTAAACGAAACGTGCGTCATCTATCTACCAGAGACTCCCAGTCTAGTCTACGAATCAGTGACGCTTTCATAAGGAGTGTAGCAAGCAGTCACGAATCGAGCGGCTCTTCTCTGTACTTTCTCTATACTTTCGATCAACCTCTTACGAAATGGATCCCAAATGGCACAACAATAGTCCAAATGTGGACGCAATCCTGAAAAACTTCCCTTGTGAAATGGAATTTGTTTTATTTTTTCATGGTGTGGCAGATGTTATAGACACATTATTACATGTGAGGTAATGGTTTTACATTGCCTCAAACTATAATACAGTATCACATAACCATGTGCAAAGAAATTCACAGTTGATGTAATTGTTTAAACTCTTACTCCTTATGGAGTGTAGGGAAAATTCTTGGAGGTAGAGCTTCATATTCTGTCTGATGATCCTACAGTACTAGAGGAGAGGTAATGTGCTTGCCAACATGCTCTGTCCATTTTCAACTTCCACGAGGAATTTCCTTCTCAGTAGTTCTTGGCTAGCAGGTTTGAGTCAACTAGGGGGACCATTCCAGACATCTAGCTTCAAATATAAATCCTTATCTTCATTGGGGGTCAAATCATTGTCATTTAGGTGATAGACACTCTATGAGGTGATCTTTGCAGTCCACGTAATTATATAGAACAATTTCAAAATTTTGGTTATTACTTCCATTGAGACCTAGATGTAATTTCAAGCAGGTGCAGGAAAAAAGAAAATGCTGTTGAATTTTAGCAGTAAGAACTACTGGATATAATACACTAGAAGTGGCAAATTCCTTTTTTTTTTTAAATATATTTTATTTTAGTACAAATTTCATTTTTCTCCAAAAATAGACTGTGTAAAATGTATGGAGGTTAATATAAAGATTAACATGAAATGAAATTGATATTTTAGTCCTATAACAAGGACAGAAAATGCCATACTTTGTTTCACAGGACTTTTATTGAAGACTTGTAAAAAAAAAGATACACAGTAAATTTACATGAACATTTTGTGAAATACTGCATTTGGATCTCTGGTATTTGGGTGGTTTATAGGGGTGATAAAAATATTTGAAAGTGCACAGAAGTGCAATATATTTTGAAACGGGTTGCAACAGCTTATTGTAGTATGTTAAATTAGATGGGGCACTTACAAAGGGAAGTTGGATTAACAACATGCGAAATTTCCACAAGAACTTAATGATTAAAGTGTGATCAGTCACATTCAATGATGATTGCAGTGAAATACTGCTATCTCCTACTTACTTAGCTCATGTTAAGGTAATGAGGTATATGCTGAATGGTATTGGAGGCTGGAATAAATCTGAGTTTACAGAGCTGGGCCTGACATTCAGGAAGATAGGATTCAAATCCCTTTCCATCCATCCAGATTTTAGTTTTCCATGGTTTTGTCCCAAAATCACTAAAGGTGAATGTCAGGATGGTGCCATCAAAAAGCAATAGTCAAATTCATTCACATTTCTTGTTCCAAATCCTCTCCCACTTCTAATAACTATGATGTTGATAAGGTGCAAAGCCATAAAAAAAACCAGTTGTTTCAGTAATGATGCAGTGTGCTTTGTGCCACATACATTGAAGAGTGAAAATATAAAAACGTAGTTGCATATTGCCTTGACTTAGAACTATGGCGTCTTTTTTCAATCATTATTCCAGATGGCCACTTCAATACTGCGTTCATCTCTCTATTACACATGTTGCTAAAATGAACTGTTTGTAACACACCTTAGAATTTCGCCTAGCGTAATTAGTGGCTAAGATAGCGAGTTCAGTTGAAGTGTAGGGTACCACCCTCTTAAAGTAATTTTTATAGTTAAATTTGATAATAATCCCATGTAATATGTCCTACATAAGCTAAATTTAAGTAGGAACAGTAAATTCAATAGTTACATTAATTTAAACAGCTGTTGAGAAACTTAACCTCAGATTTGGATAGGTAGTATTTGACTTTCATATAACTTCACTAAATCAGTATATTTCTTTAGTTCAGAAGATTTTTAGGTAAATAAATAGCCAGAAGATGATTAAGTTTGTTGTTAGAAGATCTTACTTAGAGTTTAAAGATGTTTAAGAGTGATTTGCCAGTTTAGAATTTTATCATGTAATTTTCCACACCAAAATCGAAGTATTCAGTCATTAGGAAACAGTTAAGAAGTCAATTAGTAGATAGAAAGTAGCGTAATTTTGGTTTAAACAACATATTAAAATTTTAGAAAGTTTCATGCATTTTAAAGATCGTTTTCGGATATAATTTGGTATAGCAAGACATGTGCTTAGTGTAAAAGTTAAATATTTCAGTCTTATTTGGGAATTTATGAGAAGAAATTATGTTCAGAGTAAAGTTTATTTAAATATAAAGGTTTCTGAAAAAGTTTTATTTCAAAATATGAAAGCATTTGATTGTAATAAAATAAAATAGGTTTTGGCGACAAACACTTGCACAAGTTCAGCTCAAATTGGATGCGCATTCGGGAGGAATAATATTCTAAAATTCGTAATAAATCAGGGAATATACTTAGAGATTCCAAATTTTTACAGTAACTGTTTTTCAATATGGAGATTTGTTTGAAGTTATTTTCAAGTCGATACTTTGAATATTTCAAGTAGCCAAATTTTGTTTTCGAATTTTATGCCACTTTCTAAATTAGGTAAAATACTTTGTTTGACACCAGAGGATAGATGAGCAATAGGAGAATAGAATAACATTTGTTTCAGCTCGGTAGGAGTAATATTTCGAAAGTTATGGCAATCATATCTTTATGACTCTTTTCTGGCGAAACTATTAAAGTTACGAAAAATTTTATAATAACTTAATTTGATGTTTGTAATAATATCTAGCAACTGTCAAAATTTCAGAGAGCTAGGATTATTTTTGATGTCTTGATCAAATTGTATTGCGAAATAATTCGTCAGAAAACTGATCAGTTATTGGATAAAGTCCATGGGAAAGTCAAGGGAAGGTGGTTCCCACGGCGCAAGCAGCAACGATCTTATAAATACCCCCTCCAGAAGCTACCCTCGCCACAGTCTAATAGCAGTAGTAACCGAGTACGTTACAAGTTATGTAGGGCGTAGCTATGTTGGGCTCGTGGCGCAGCAAATTTCCAACTTGCGCAATAATGGTTGTGTTTGAAAGTCATTGTTAAAATCCAGTAAAACCTCATTTAAATAACTGTGGGGGCGTGAGGTTTGGTCATGCTCGAGTGATTGGTCGAAACTGTAAACATGTTTTTTTCGGAAAATTTTGTCTGATTGCCGGTGCAGTTTTCTGACTTTGTAAAATTGTGAAGAATATAGTTATTTTACCAGAATGGACTAGTTATCATTGAACTTCTACCTTTCCATAGTTGTTTTGGTTAAAACCTATGTGGCGGCCAAGTCATTAAATAAGTCAGAACCAAAGGCTATGCACGGTTATAGCTGAGACAACAGTTTATGCTCCAACCCCACCATAAGCAGTTCGTCTTACATGTTGTTATTTTAAATCTAATTACGATTATCAGGTCTAGTTTATGTGGGTGAAATAATTGACCAGCTGTAATTTCCGTGATTATGCAATCCTGAAATTGCTAGTATGTTTCAAAGACATGTAAAGCTGGCGTCAAAGATTAAGACTTCCTAGTTGGGATCCATGAAAAGTTTCCATGCACTATATCTGAACAGCTAACGAACTGCCCCACATTCTTCACATTGCATTTCCCTTGCTTTGACTCCATGAAAGAGAGATCTTGTCTCTTGCTGAAATGAGACTGTCCCCATCTCTAAAGACCTCGCTGTTAAGAGACGTTAAGCAGTTAAAAAAAGGCTGTTCATACCCAAAAGCCTGTTGCCCAGGCTTAATTTTAAAAATGCAATAGATGCTAGACCTAGACATTGATGTGTCCTAAAGCCCCATAAACATCAACTTTAATACCAAACTCACTAAATAACCTCATTTTTTAATAGCAGAGCATAGTGTAAGATTCGAAATATGCTAAAGATGGTGAAGGAAGGGTGTAACCTCATTACAAAATTATATATATATGAAAATCATCTTATGTTATCATTTTTACTTGAAACATCATCTTGCCATACACATTGTATTTAACACACCACGTATTTCTGCTGGAAAAGAAGGCAGTAGGCAGAAAGTATGTAAAGTGAATCTCAACTATCACCCCACATTACGTACTACTCACCATCTTCAGTATTATTTGCTTGTTCTTGGGTAGTAAGAGTTTTCAGCAGCACTTCAGGTGCCTTTGAATGCAGATGATTGGAACTGCCATATCAACAAAATCTGATCATTAAGCATCCTACTGTACTGTGTGTAGCTAGTAAGCTAACTGATTACCCTCCTCCCCTTTTTCTCTTTTGCCTTTTTCTTTCTTTTCCCCCTCTATTCTTTCTGTCTCTGCTTTTCCTTCTATATTGCCTTTTCTTACTATCTCCCCTCATTCTTCCCATTTTGACAGTTCTTGCCAGACCAAATCCTTCTCATTTCTACCATGTCATGTCTATCATATCATCTCGTCTCCAAAAAAATACTGCATATCCCAAACTTTTTGCAGTCTCTTTGGTTTTGGCCCTTTCCAATGTTTCTGATCATCTCTAATTCTCATCATCCTTCATCTTCCAGCCACACAGGTCTATCCTAATTTATATATATATATATCTAGATTTTTTTGCAACATTTGAGCCAGTTACAGCAGTAAATAATGACTTACTTTTTTTATTCTCAAACCAAGTATGTGAAATAAAACAACTTTCGTGTAAAACTTGTGATTTTATTAATTAAAATTCAGACTTCTAGTAATAATTCAGTAAAGTTAATACAAATATATGAATTTTATTCAAAGGCAAAACAATTTAATTATTGTCTTTACAGATTTTTTGTTTACAGAACTAATTTATGAAGTGCAGGACTCATATTATGAAAAAAAAAGTCCAAAACTGTATTCCGATTGTCTATAGTGGCAATGTGTTTCTTGTGATATGACTGTGTCTAATTATGAATGTTCGTAGATCTTGTCCAGATTCGAAAAGTCTGATGAATGAGTGGTAACATACTGGCATGGCTTTTGGGAAGATGTGTGTTTTGATCCCTGATTTCAGTTTTCCATGGTTTCCCTTAATCACTCCTGGAGAATATTTCCTTTAAAGGGCCATGGTCAAATATCTTGCTATTCCTTGTCCCCAGTCATTTACCACCTCTAATGATCTCAACATTGACAAGGCATAAAGGGCAATATGCATGCTGTATTATTAATATCAAATGTGTTCATTGGTGAGTCATCTGAAGGAATCTGGCTATAATGAAGCAGGTAGCTAATTCTGTAATGCAACAGGAATATTAAAGCCAAGGACTCTATTTAGAGAGTCATTGCGATGCTAGGGTCAACGTTAAAATATTGCATAATGGTGATTGAATTATTACCAAAATTCATATGATCAGTAATTTAGTATTTAATTCACTCAAACAGCATAACTATGCATCTTTTATACAAAATTTTTGAGAAATTTCAGTGGATATTGACACTCGGACCCAGAAATGTATTTTCAGATAGAAACATTGTCCTTCAAGAACTGAAAATGCATTAATCTTTAAAGATAGTATGAAAAATCACTTTCTTATGTTGGAAGGCATTTCTGCACAGCTTCGGTTCTGTACATACTTTCAATATAAGTGAAGATATTCCAAAGGTGTTCCCAAACAAAGAGCTAATTGTGGTTGGGGACGTAAAGCATCGGGAACAGATTCTGTTCAGGTGAAGTCCCAAAACTGTAATACAAAGCAAAGAACAAATCTTTAAATGCTACAGTAAATATATGTGCTCAGCAGTTTGGTTTAGTGTGTTAAGCCAAGAATCTAAACTCTTAAAAAAAGGGGGGGGGGGGTGAAAATAATTATCCTGAAATAAAACTGTAGGACTTCAAGTAGGAACTGTAAGAAAGTTATAAATAAGTTTTATTTAAAAAAAGGCAATTTTTAATCTGTTTATCTTTAGCCATGTGTGAAAGTATTGCAAGGTAACTATTTTGAGCAGATATGAAATATTGCCACAGCATACACACTGGACAAGGGTAGTGGAGGTAGAACCCAGAGGCATTTTGTACACACATAACAGGTATGTGTGAGGAAAATGTCTCAAGATTATTAAATTTGCACTAAAATAAAAAAAAAAATGTGTAGACAATGGAAATAGAAGATGGACAATATTGACAATGAAAGAAGTCTAGTGGCAATAAAAGTTAAGAAAAACAAAAGGGCTTAAGTTTCACTTCCAAGTAACTGAATGTTAAAATGTTTAGTCTCTCATTTCTGCCTCAGGTGTTCAGAGTTATTTGCTTATTGCCAGATTCTGTGGCATCTATTGAATTTGTGGACAACATAGGCAGTGTCGAATAAAGCAAGTGTGAAAACTGCACTAACAATAAAAAAATAAACGTACTGTTTAGTGGTATCATCTTCCTCTGGACTGGTAGATAAGGTTGGAAGTGGCACTCAATGACATTTCTAGTGATATACTACATTTATGCACTAGAGAGGTTAAGGTTTGTGGTCACATATGCAGTGTGTGTGTGTGTGTTTTGTCGGGGAAAAGGCTATTAACACACATTTTAAATTGCTAATGGTTGACATTTGTAGCCCAGGAATTGAGTGTTATTTGGACTCTTCTTTCCCAATGGACACATTTTGGAACAGTATAGTGAAAATTCATAGCCCCTGTATAGCAGCAGGATGATGGACTTCATACCTGGAAATCACTATATGAGAAACATCATGTGGTTACTTGGCCAACAGTGTTCTTGTTTTGGTAGGTTAGGTGGGATTTTACTCCTGTAATGAACTGTGTTTATATAAACAATTATTAAATAGCATTCGATTGCACTTCTGGTTTCTTAAACATTTTGATGGATTGTTCTAGCTGGAGCTTTTACATTATCAGTTTTTATAAGATGCTTAAAACTTTTAGGTTCTCCAACAATGAATTTCATTGGCATTAAATAGATTCTATTCATAAATATCATGTAATAAAAATAATTATGATTATAGCTGTTTATAAATTTCTTTTATGATGAATATTTTGTTTTTCTTAATAAAACTTGTTTTAACCTTTTCAAGATTCTGGCTGATGTTAGAACACCCTAACTCATCTGATGTCCCTCCACCAGACCAGTTTGGAAGCAGTAATTTAACTATACAAGAAGAGCAAGCTGATCCTGCACAATTAGCTAATACTGATGACACACCTGGTAACAATGTTCAGATGATTCCTTCACTATTGAAATACATGGTTCCTTTGTTTGCTGTGTACTTATTTGAGTACTTTATTAACCAAGGGCTGGTAAGTCCAGAACTACAACTTCGAATTTATATGTGTTACATAAAGTAATTTATGGTAATTATACTTTACTTTTTTCTTAGGGCTAGTAAAAAAATATACCACTTTTGTATTTTATATGCGAATGTGTGCATTTGTTTGTAAGAACAGTCCACCCAGCCAATGGTTGTAATGAAATATTCACAGGTGTGCAGCTGAATGGTGTTGTAAAAGCATTATATTTCTTGGTTAGCTTCGCAGTCTTCTTCATGTGTGAATCCATTCGTATTGGTTGAAGGACTGACAGCAGTCGGTTTATAGATATACAGGGTCTTCAATAAACCTGGGAAAAGTAATATCTGAAACATGTCTTTGCTCTGAGAGATTGTTGCCATCCATTTGCTATACCATTTTATAACTCTTACATCACACTTGTTGGTATCCAGTTTGTAATGTAGATGCTGAGAATGCAAGCTATACGACTTAGAAACATGACAGAGAACAGAAAATGCAATTTGAAAATAAGCATTGACTAATAATGGTATGAAGGGGATTGACTGTGGTAAGAAACTACATGCTAATAACTTATAAGGAATTTATATACCTGGAATCTCTTTTGAATAACAAACAGGCTTGTGAAAAAGAGACGGCAAACATCCATAAACAAAATGCTATACAACAACTAAACAGTGCCTGGTGGAGTAATGAAATGAAATGCAACATTATGAAAAGATCTTACATCACTATTGTTGAAGGGATTATTCTGTACATTCAGACCGAGTGTGGTGGGTGAGCGGTTAACGCTCTGGTTTTGCGTTCAGGAGGACGGCAGTTCGAATTCCTGTCTGGGCATCCAGATTTTGGTTTTCCATTGTTTCCCTAAATCACTCCAGGCAAATGCCGTGATGCTTCCTTTAAAAGGCAATGGCCAAATTCCTTCCCGCTCCTTGTTCCCAGTCCTTTCCCGCCTCTAATGACCTAGACTTTGACAAAGTGTAAAGCTATAAGTAAAAAAATAAAAATGTACATTCAGTTTGTGATGGGACATTAGTAATGAGACAGGAGAGGAGACTAGAAAGTTTGGTAACAATGCAATTGTCTAGTGTGAAGGTTGAGTCGTATATTAAATAAAATCATAAGACATAGAATGAGTATGCTGTAATCTCTGTATAATAGAATGGTAAATGTGAAAATGTTAGAAATATCCAAGAACAACAGGAGCAGTAGGCAATACATAATTGGAAAAGTTTTGGATAATAAAGGAAGAAAGGAGGAACTTGCTGGTGTTGATTGTATCATGGTAAGAAGCTATAAATAAGATACATACCAGGTGTGTAAATATCAAACTGGAATTTGCCAATAGATGGCTCTAGCTATCAATGCAGTTACTATCAGATCGTCAGTTTCTTTTGTTGACTGCTGACAGAGATTTTCAACTCACAACAATACAAGTTTCACTTGGCAGTGCAGTTTTTAATAATATTGAACATTTTGAGTTTTGAGCCTGCAAACTACGATTTGTGGACATCATTGATTTTCTGTTACCATTTAAAGATAACTGCTGCAGAATCACATATAGCACTTGTCGAAGCTTATGGTGAGCATGCTCTTGGTAAATCACATTGTTTTGAATGGTTTAAAAAATTCAAAAGTGGTGATTTTGACGTGAGAAATTAAGACCATGGAACACTTCCAAAGAAGTTTGAAAACAGTGAATTGCAAGCTTTGTTAGATGAGGATGATCCTCAAATGCAACAACAACTTGAAGATCAATTAAATGTAACATGGGAAGCTGTCTCCATATGTTTAAAAGCAATGGGAAAGACCCAGAAGATGGGAAAATGGGTTCCACATGAATTGAATGAAAGACGGCAAGAAAACGGAAACCACTTGTGAAATGCTGCTTGCCAGGTATAAAGAAAGTCATTTCTCCATCGAATTGTGACAGGCGATGAAAAGTTGATATTTTTCTAGAACCCTAATCATAAAAGATCATGGGTAACTCCTGGTGGACCTTCAACATCAATTTCAAGGCCACATCACTATGGAAAGAAGGCAGTGCTCTGTGTTTAGTGGGATCAAAGTGGTGTGATGTATTACGAGGGACTAAATCCTGGTGAAACTGCTAATACTGAATGTTATTGACAGCAAATAATCTATTTGAATCAAGCATTGCAGGTATATGACCAGAATATCAGAAAGGACAATTTTGCTTTATGACAATGCACCATCACATACAGCAAACCGGTCAAGGAAATGATTGAGGCACTTAATTGGGAGATACTCTAGCATGCAGCTTACTCACCTGACTCCATCCGATTACTACCTCTTTACATCAATGGGACACACACTCGCTGAGCAGTGCTTCACTTCTTATAAAAATGTATGGAGATGGTGCGATGACTGGTTTGCATCAAAAGAGCAAAATTTTTTGGTGTGGCATTCATAAATTACCAGAGAGGTGGGAAAAATGTGTATTGACAATATATATATATATGGAAAAATATTTCGAGAAAGGTACTTTGTATCATTTTTATATAATTAACGTCTATTTTTTATGAAAAAAATACAGTTTCATATTTACACACCTGGTATATGTGCAGTAAGCCCGATGGTTGGGCGGAAACACCCTGGCTGGCCTTCGGGAGGTTGTGGGTTCAAATTCCCATACAGATTTTGGTATACTTTGATTTTAGGAAATCACATGGAAAAAAATAAAATAAAAGCCATGGCAAGTTCCTTCCTATTCCTTTTCTGATATATATGTTGTGGTTTTGATCATTTTTTTTATTTTTCTTGATGATTATCCTTTACCAGATGACACAGGCTTGGTGGCTGCCCTGGAAGTAGTTATTCTTCCATGACAGCTTTCTTGCGATATTTTACTGGGATGGCTCCTCCTTGTCTTCCTCCATAGTAGAATTGTGTGTACATGTTATTGTTTTGTGTAGACAACTAAGAGATGGGTACATTCAGTATATCATGTTTGCATTGTGAATGACTGAAAAATGAAGGGAGGGAGAGGATGAAACCCAGAGTGGACCTGTTTCAGGCCTACTCTTGAGACAGACACCAATGGAGCCACCGATTTTATCAGTCCCATGTGACAGAATAAGGGGATATGAGGCTGTTAGTAGTGATTTGTCCAAGTGCACTGCACATGAGTTGGGGATTTAACCTAGTCTGGTGATTAGGGATTTTGCACCACCAACTCTCTTACCTGCTGGCCAAATCCTGATGAAAATTTATTCCATCAGTAGGGATCAGGTACCGGACATCTTCAAAGTGCCGCAACCACCTGAGCAAATGGGGTGGATGATATTTTATTTACAGTTGGTAAAAAAGACATCTTACCAAGCTTCGAGCAGGTTGTACAATTGATCCTAGCTTACGACTTGCTTAGTATCAGCAGGTAAAAACCAATAATTTATTTCCTTGAGTGTAATTGCATGGAAATGTACTAGTATTTTGCAATATTCTTTCTTTTTAAACACTGGAATGTAAGTAGAATATTAAGACCAATAAATAACCAGTTTAAACCATATTCATTATGGTAAGGCCACTAGACTCTCAATTTCTTAATTTCTGGTAAATATATGTATTTATATTACTTTACTTGATTCGAAGTGTCCATTTGCTATCAAGTGTTTCTATTTTTGCAAGCTTTTTTAGAAGGTTTAGAAATACAAACATTTTATATTGTGTTATATTTGTTTTTTTATAAGTATATTATTCGTGATGTATTAAATATGTATCAAATAATTAAAACAATGCTTCAGAATAAAGCTTTGGCTTTTTATTTCAGCTTGAACTAATATACTTTCCTAAAATTAAGATGGATCATGGTGAGCAGTATCGTTGGATGCAGCTGGTTTATCAAATTGGTGTTTTTATTGCTAGATCCTCCTCCACATGGATTGTTTTTAGACACATTTGGCTGCTTGCTGTACTTCAGGTATTATTGTAACCATAAGTCAGTAAAATTATTTCTGAACCTAGTTATGTTCAAACATTTCTCCAAAAATGAATGGATAATGAATTTATATCAAGTGATCTGTATGGGCTCTGCTAGAGGTCAAAATTCTTGAAGATTCGATGGGTTTTGCAATTTCATCAGAAACTTGCAGTTTTGAGGCTAAGTTGTTTTGCAAGCCCTGAATGATGCTTAATAGAATCTGCTTGGTACCATCTCTTATGGCAAGAAGGAACATTCATAAGACTTATAAACAAGTGGGGAGAAGATGAGAAATTTCAGTATAAACCCAACATGAACCAAAGGATAGAGATCAATTCCCACTGTCTCATATTTAGAGGAATACTGCCAGTCAAAGAGGCATAATAGGAACTGTAGTGATTGTATCTGGTGGAGGTTTAGACAACAGGGTAAGCTAGTTGAATTGTACAGTTCTTTACGAGCACCATTTGTTCACATTTAATGGGGTTCAGATATGGGATTTGTTCAGGAAAATTTGAGTATTTGGACACTTATGTCTCTTAACATCCTGAATACTCTAGGAACATAAATTGGCTATTAGCCAATAATGACAGAAACATTGGAATATGAAACAAAGATAGAGTTTGAACAAAGGGAAAGTATACCCATCATGTTTAGGTCAACAAAAAAAAAAAAAAAAAAAAAAAAAAAAATAGACAAGACAATCATAAATTCCCTTTAGTTTTCTTGTACCTCCGGGTGGAGCCGTGTCAAATTTATAAAACCCGACGTTTTTGCCATCTTGCTGTGGCTTTCTTCAGAAGACTCGTGTCTGTGAATGCTGCCACCTATAAATAGCTGTCTGAAGTGCGTGCTAACTATCAGAGGTGACATCGTGTATGTTCCCATTGTCAGCACGGGTGGTCCGATTAGGGCGCGCAGTTTGTGTTTTATTGTACAGACCCGATCATGTTTGGAGTCTGCTATCCATGTTAATATTATTGGGCCTTTTTTGAATGTAATTTTATTTTAATTTAATTTGCAATGGAGCACACGCTCTGGTGACAATTGCCTTACACACCCATCTTTTCCCTTTCCGGCACCCACCTATATTTGCTCTCTACAAATTTTAACATTAAATTCTTTCAACGTTTTTGGTAAATTATTCATCATTTCCCTTGGTAACTTATTCGAATCCCTGACACCCTTACCTAAATAAGAGAATCTTCCCACACCCTTGTGCTTGAAATCGAGTGCTAGCTTGTGGTCATGGTCATCTTTTCCCTTCCATGCACTACTTTTCACACATACACCAATACCTTTCCATGCCACATCACCAGTATATGCCTTGTACACTCCCATGACCCTCTTCACCCTCCTCCTGTCCCATTCCAGCTCTTTTATCATATCTGTTACTGATTGCATTCTGCAATAATTTCCAGTAACCAATCTAGCAGCCCTTTTTTTGCATCCTCTCCAACTCCTGTATTTGATACTCAAAATGTAGGTCCCATACTACACTACCATATTCGAGCAATGGTCTGACCAAAGTTTTGTAACTTCTGTCATACATCCCCTCATCGCTCTCTCCGACAAGTGCAGAATTTTGAAACCTTTTCCTGCCACCTGTCCAATGTGTCCTACCCTGTTAAGCTTGTTATCAAATGTAATGCCAAGATATTTACATTTCAAGTCTTGAGGAAGCAATTCTTTCCCCACCTTATAATCATAACCAACCTTTTGTTTTTTATTTGTGTAGCTAATAAGCTGACTCTTCTTTGCATTTATCTTCATCCCATGTTTACCAACCCAACTAGATTTCATGTCCAGATCACCCTGCAGCTGTTTACAGTCCTCTACCATTTTGATCCTTTTATATACCATTATGTCATCTGCAAACAATCTAATTTCAGATAGTAAATAATCAACACAATTTTTCATTAGAATAATGAACAGCAATGGCCCCAATATGCTGCCCTGTGTTACTCCCATTTTTACTTCCACTTCTTTTGATATTGCATTTCCTACCCTAACTTTCTGTTTTCTAACTTTTAAAAATTCTTCTACCCAGCAAATCACTTTTTCATCCACTCCAATAGTTTTTACCTTATTTACTATCATTTTATGGCTCACTCTGTCAGAAGTCTTTGACAGATCTAGTGCTCTACTATCAATTTGGCCTCCCTTGTCCATTTCATCTGAAATATCTTGCATATATCCCACCAACTGAGATTTGCATCAATATCCTTGCATAACCCTCTACTGCATGAGTTTTTTTAGTAATTTTTTTTTCTAAAAAAAAAAATGTACAAATCATGGGATATTGGTCTCAAATGACAATTAACTAAGAAAAACTATTGAATATGTATTATTTAGATATTTATTTCATATTTTAGGTTTGTTGCCATATGGCAACAACATGAGTTACAATGCAGACTTTCACAATATGATACTCAAGAGTATTGACACATAGGTTCACAAATATACTTTGTATCTATTGAAATAACAAAAAAAGTATGTTTTACAGATAAGAATACACAGTATGTAATAGTCTAATCATTTACGAAGTTATTCTTGCACTTTTAGAACATCAAACCTTGTTTTATGTTATTGTTCTGTATGAAATTTTAGAAAGCAGTTTTTTGCTGTAGTGAGAAATGCACATTGCATTTCACACATTTACCTCTAATTATTCCATTACATGTAGGAATCTTGCATCTACCTTTCTGATCCATAATAGGCAAATGTCAAACCCCATCCAACCGCATTTCTTTTTCAGGCAGTGCAGCAGCTGGACCTCTTTTCTTCTTAGCTATATGTGACCTCTCAATTGAATCAGATTTGGGTCTTCCTTTCTTTTTTATTGCATTTTCCCCATGGAATAAAAAACTTCTAGCTATAGCTTTCTTGAAATCTGCCAAATGAAGTATATTCTTGAAATGTATTCCATTTGTTGCGGCATCCCTTTTGTATAGGAATCAGACAGTGGTGCAGTGATTATTACAAAGCTACGCTCATATTGTTGCCAAATATTAACACACACAAAATATCCATTCAAAATTATGTATAGTGCCACATTATTGTAAAACAATGATTTTCTGCAAGTTAAATATATCAGATTACCTACCTTATTTAAATAATTCCAATTATTCCTGTGTATATATTGTAAAAAAATATTTTTGAAAAGGCTCTTATATACTTCTAAAGCCTAACGATCTCACCTAGAAACTGCTGATTTTCTACTACTTCTACCAACAGTGCGAAACTAAACTGTTGGGTACTGTGATGGCTATCATCTCTGGATTGCCATATGGCAACACCATGCATATATGACAACACCATGCAGTAGAGGGCTAAAGCCATGTTGCCTACTTGAAAACCACTTACATTACTCACATATATTTCTGATGTGGTTGCATATCAATCTTTCCATTAATTTACCTACCACTGATTGGCCTATAATTTTCGACTCTATTTCTCACCCCTCCTTTATGTACCGGCACTACTATCATACTTTTCCAGTCCTCTGGTAAGCATCAAGTATCTAGATTCAATTTAAATAATATTTCAATATAAGGTAGAATGTCACATCATGCTATCTTTAAGATATCTGTAGTAATACTATCTACACCAGCCCCATTTTGTTTTTCAGTTTTCTTATTTTCTTCATGATTTCCTCAGGATGAATTTCAAATTTTTTGGTATCTTCATTTCTAATTGCGTTGTCAAGCTCGTTCTCCGAAATAGACCCTCCCATTTCTGATTCTTTGTCCCTAACTGCCTCACTAAACCAATTACTTAAAATATCTGCCTTTTTCAAATCCTCAGTAACTTCTTCTCCATCCTTATCTATAAGCGTCTCAACACCCTCCCTTCCCCTCAGTTTTCTAACATAGCCATAGAAATTTTTTCCCAACACTTGTCTGACCTGGGTCACCATCTGCTTTCTTGAACTAAAACACTGGTGTCATTGAATAGACTAGTGTTCCCACTGTCAGCTGAATGTTGAAAGCTTTAAATATATTTTGTCTTGTAACAGTGCATAGTCTTCAACATCTATCGCCCCTGAAACATCGTTTTTGTCTAAAGATAACATGACAGTGTGTTCTGTCTCTTCTCAACAATTCCTGTTCACCCCTCCGGGGCCTGGTATGCAAGTTCCAGGTACGAGTTTGGCAAACCCGTTGTACCCGAGCTGGAAACTTATGAGCGCCGCAAGTTTCCCACGCTGTAAACTTCCACCATGCTTCAACGACCACCGTAGGGCGTGGCGGTGGAATATTGTATGCCTAGGAGGACGGGGATCTTGGCTTAATCGCCCGGATTGCGAGGCGGTACAAACCTCTGTAAAAAAACCCTCAACTTCAAGGTGAGACACGTGCCGAGGAGGTGCGTGGGTGAGAAGCAGATCATTCGCTAGTGTGCAACCTCAGGCGCACCTGTGCATCCCTGTTGTATTAGCATTTCTTCTTAAATTGGTTATACTCGTGGAACCAAAATTCAAGCTCGCACGAAAACCAAAAAATCCTGCGGTAGTGCCACAGGCTAATATAAATACACCCAGTTCTAAGAAGTGGTTGAGGGTCGATAGCCCCCCCGCTTTGGAAAGTAATTGTAATGGAAAAGTTTGTTCGCTTGTGAACGCTTTTATAATGATGCAAAGGGTGGAAGGAACCTTTGAAAAATGTTGACGGTTCTATATTTCAAAGGGGTTAGAGGGTCTGGTAGGGACCCTGAATTTGGTGAAAAAGCTGAGGAACAGGACACTGCTGCTGGAAACAACAACCAGTAGGCAAGCTACCCAACTCCGTTACCTGCGAACTCCACAAATCCCTAAACAGCAGCAAAGGCGTTGTCACCTGCCTTGACTTAATAGTTATAGGAACCAAGAAACTTGTTAAGGAATGGAAAGATCAGAAAGTGGTCGAGGTATGTCAGATCACATGAAGGATTAGTGGCTGTATTGAAAAGACTGCCACCTTCGTCCTGACATTTGACACTCCATTACTGCCAAAGAACATCAGAGCAGGGTACATAAATCTGAATGTCCATCTCTATGTGCCGGACCCAACGCGCTGTTATCAGTGTCAGCGGTTCGGACATACGACGGCGTCATGTAAGAGCAACCCCACCTGTGGTAAGTGTGACAAGGGGACACATGAGCCAGGCATTAGTTGTAGGCTACCACAGGTGTGTGTCAACTGCTCCATATTGCACCTGGCCTGGAGTAGGGAATGTCAGGTGTATCTTGAAGAGCGCAAGACACTGGAGTTGAAGACAAAAGAGCAGATTCCTTATGCAGAAGCAAAGAAGGAGGTTAAGTCACTCGCCGCTCCAATTTTTTGAACTAGCTTTGCAAAGATGGCTTCAACTCCCGTCAGAAAACAAAGTACTGTCACCCAGACATCCGTTGCAGACATGAGCACATGTCAGTGTAAATGCAGTGCAAAACCCACAAAGGTCGTAACATCAAAGACCGCAGACATCGGTAGTAGTATGTCTGCAACCTCGACCACACCAGCAGCAGTCACTAAAAGTCCCCCACCAGCAGCAGCTGTCAAAGTAGAGCCACCTCCAATTCTACCCCGCACAATGACAGTTGCAGCATTACTATCTGCTACCTCAATTAATGGAGGCAATCAGAAGATCCGGGGCCCGAAGTTTAGGTGGACGGACCTGACTCAGTTTGTCAAATCTCCCTCTTCGTCCCCTCTCAGACTACGTACTAATAGGGAGAAGAAGGGAAAAGGTGCGAGGAGGAAAAAGATGAGCAGGCAGGTGACAGAAGAGTCAACTGAGTCGTCTGTCTCTCTGGAGCCAGAAGAAACCGAAATGCTGGTGGACGAGACTGGTCCCGTTCCTGAGCAGACAGAGAGTGAAGACCCACCCGAACTGGGACAGGTGAGGATCAACAGGTAGGATGGCTCCCATACTCCAATGGAACATTAATGCTTTTATGGCTCACAAAGAGGAGTTACAACTCTTATAACGGTCTGATCCTTTGTGTCTCGAAGAGACACACTTCAGATCAACAAATCAACCTGTGCTAAGAGGTTTTGACATTTACCGAAAGGACGATACTGAGGGTGATAGAGCGACGGGGGGAGTGGCGGTGTTTGTACGGAACACTGTCCACCCCGAACCTGTAGCTCTCGCCTCTCCCTTACAAGCAGTAGCAGTTAAAATACATGGACCGGGCAACTAACTATTTGCTCCTTATATCTTCCGCCAGGATCACCAGTTGATTGCGGTCAGCTGGCTGATATCACTCGGTAACTCTCTCGGCCTTTTCTACTATTGGGAGACTTTAACGCTCACAATGCGTTGTGGGGTTCGACCAACAATTGCCCCAGAGGTCGAGAGATTTGTAGATTATTGGAGCAGGAGGATCTGTGCATCTTAAATACCGGTCAGATGACACAACTTTACTACTGCTTCTGGTTCATCCTCTGCCATTGATCTCTCTCTTTGCTCTCCTTCAATTGTAGACTCCATGCATTGGGAAGTGGATCGCAATGTACATGGAAGCCACCACTTTCAAATTTGGTTGCACGTTGAGTTTGAACATGGCGATCGAACTACGACACGGAAATGGAATATCATCAGAGCTGACTGGAAGCTCTACAGCTGGTCAGTCACCCTCGAACTGTGCTTGGACATCAATGATAAGGTGAAACATCTTACAGATGTGATTCACCGGATGGCTGATATTTCCATGCCTAGCAGCTGTGGAGCGCTGCGTAGAACGCCCATCCCCTGGTGGAACGGCAATTGTCGTTCTGCTATTTAGGATCGCCGACAGGCATTGTGTTGGTTTAAGTTGCACCCGACACCTGACAACCTCGCAGCGTTCCGGGTTGCTAGAGCTACGGCACATCGTATCATTAAGGAGAGCAAAATGAGGTCATGGCAGACCTTTGTGAGCACCATTAACTGTTCCACAACATCATCAAAGGTATGGGAGTAATCCGCCGTATATCCGGGAGGTACTCACGACCACCAGTATCTGGATTACAGGATCGGGGGCATGTAGTTAACGACGATCGAAACATAGTGCAGCTGATGGCAGATTACTTCGCTGCCATCATTTCATCCGCCGGATGGGACCAACAGGTCCAGCAAAGAAGAATATCTGCCGAAAGGCAAATCTTTAGCTTCGACTTGTCGGAATTGTGGGAGTACAATAGCCCATTTTCATCGTGGGAGTTGGAGTCTGCTGTAAACACCGCTAAAGACACTGCCAGGGCCTGACTTGATCCAGTACCAGATGCGGAGGCATCGTAGCAAAGATGCTAAAGAGTACCTCCTGGGTATTTTTAATGATATTTGGACCAGAGGACACTTCCCTGACTCGTGGAAAGAAGCAACGTTAACCCCAGTTTTAAAACCAGGAAAAGATAAGTTGCTGCCAGGTAGCTATCGTAGCATCGCCTTAATGAGCTGTGTTGTGAAGACACTGGAACGAATGGTCAACTGCCATCTCGTTTGGTGTCTTGAGTTCCGTAAATTGTTGAGCCGTTTTCAGTGTGGATTCAGGAAGTTCCATTCCTCCACGGATAAACTGATCCTACTGGAAGCTGCAATACAGGACGCCTTCATCTGCAGCCAACACCTTTTGGGTATATTTTTTGACATTGAAAAGGCATATGATACTACCTGGCAACAAGTTATTTTAAAACAGTTATATGAATGGGGTTTTAGGGGAAATCTGCCCCAATTTTTGAAATCATTTTTATCTTGACGTTGCTCTCGTACCGAGTCGGTAGAGAAGTCTCAGACCTTTTTATTCAGGAAAACGGTGTTCCTCAAGGTTCAGTTTTAAGTGAGACTCTTTTCGCCACAGCAATTAATAGCATTGCAACCATTATATGGAGGCCCGTCTGGTACTCCTTATACGTTGATGACTTTTTAATTTTTTGGTGCATCGTCTAACCTGAGAAGTGCTGACCAGCAGCTGCAACTCTCGCTGAACAGGCTGGATGAATGGTCAGTACACACTGGCTTTTGTTTCTCTGCTGTGAAAACCCAATGTGTACTTTTAGCCGCAGTAGAAGTCTTTCAGCAAAACCACATCTCACTTGGAGGAACACCGTTTTAAGTTTTAGTGAAACTGTTAGATTTCTGAGCCTGATTTTAGATAGTAGGCTTACTTGGCTGCCACATCTTAAGGATGTTAAAGCCAGAGCTTTGAGAGCCCTTAATGTTTTATAATGTCTGTGTGGCAGGTCGTGGGGTACAGACCGCTCCTGCCTGCTGCAATCTTACAGAGCCTTTGTACGGTCACGGTTGGAGAACGGTTGCATTATCTACAGTTCGGCATGGGACAGTTATCTCTGTATACTAGATAGTGTCCACCATGCAGGGGTTCTTCTCGCCATAGGTGCATACCGCACCAGTCTGATATCCAGCATTTGTGCTGAGTTGGGTGAGCCACCGCTTTCCATCTGTTGGCGTCTACTCATGGTGCGACACTGTATACATATTGCCACAACTCCTGGCAGTCCCGTGTACAACGTGGTAATTCACCCTAATTTTCAACGGCTTTACACCAACCGTCAAAGAGCAACCAAACTGTTCAGCTACCGTACAAAGGCTATCTTAGAGGAATATGGGTTTGAGATGCCCGCTCTTGTTCACCAGGGTTGGAGTAAATCTCCTCCCTGGCTTTTAAATAGGCCCAGATCGATTTTAGACCTGTCACGGTACAACAAGCTGTGTATCGCTGACAATGTTTTAACCAGAATTTTTATCGATGTTTTAAATCAGTTTCACGATTTCACCCCGGTATACATGGGTGGGTCTAAGCAGGCTAACGGGGTAGGCTGCTCCATTGTTTTCCCTTGAACGACTTACACATTCAAGCTAAACGGCATGTGCAGCGTATACACTGCAGAGTGTTATGCTTTGTTAAAGTTGCTCCAGCATATGAAAGTAAGTCGGGGCCAAAAGTACATTATATGCTATGATTCCCGCAGCTGCATTCAGGCCTTAGGAAGCATGCACCCAACAGATCTTCATGTCCTGGATATACAGGACACCCTCCGATGCCTCCAATCTTTGGGAAAGGAGGTTGTGTTCTGCTGGATACCTGGTCATGTGGGAACCAGGGGGAACGAGGCAGTTGATGAATCTGCAAAGTTAGCTTGCAACAAGGTCAGAACAGACTTTGATCTGGTCTCAAAGTCTGACCTTGCCTCAGCAGGGAAAAGAATTGTTTTTTTTTTTTTTTAATTTGGCAGAGGCAGTGGCTGGAGGTAGAATATAATAAGCTCCGGCTGGTCAAACCGACTGTTCAACCATGGAGCAGTTCCTTCCAGCAGGTGAGGAGGGATGAGGTTCTCCTTACTCGCCTCCGTATAGGGCACTGTCCTCTTACACACAGCTTTCTTCTCCGCCGGGAGGACCCACCGGAATGTGATGCTTGTGGCGTACCTTTGACGGTGCACCACATTTTAATAGATTGTACGCTGTTTTTAGACTTAAGGGCAGACGTTGGCTTGACAAATGATCTGTCCCTTATTTTAAACAATGAGACCAGCAGTGTGGCGAGTGTTTTAAAATTTAGTGTTTTGGCCGGTCTATTGCCTAAAATTTTAGGCAGATTGGCCTAGTTTTATGATGGATTGGTGGCTTCTTTACAGCCACCCATCCATGTGTATTGTTTTTATTTCTTATTTGGTTATAATCCCTGTCTCACTGGTCATTATACAGCCAGCGAGAAATGTAGTGTTTTTGATCCTCTTGTGAACCTGTTTGTCCCCTTTACAGCCATCCAGGTGTTCTACCGCCTTGGATCCAGGTAGCCCCTTTAAAGCCACGTTTTATTTTTGTTACTATTTTATTTGCTGTCTGTATAGCCGACCATGCAGACAGTGTTTTAGTATATTTTTTAGCCACAGTAATAGCTGGTAATTGTAAGGGCACTAATGACCTCGATGACGATGCGCCCTTAAGCAACAACAACAACAAAAAATCCTGTTCAGAAGATCTAATGCATTGTGGCTGCAAAGATACGTGAAGCAGTTTCATTTGAACGAGAGGCCAAGAGGAAATCAACAATATCTAATCATTTGACTCCATGAATATATTGTATACCAAATTTTCATAAAGACACTGCTTCTGCCTATCGTCAGTGCGTTTCAGTCTCCTATACATCTGCTTGCAAAATATCAGGTGGATAAGCTAAAAAAATGATACATTGGTTTCTACCATGAATAATTCTTCATATTTTATATAAATGATCAAAAACAGACATCTGGAAAAGAACGTCTTGCTAATAAACTTTGATATTGCATCACTTTTCACAAACATGTCTGTCAATGAAGCAATCACACATAATTTGGAAAGATCTAGAAAACATCTTCCTGCTGCAAGAAGTGGGGTCACTTGCTGAATTTTGCGTAAATACATCCTTCTTCCAATATAAGAACAATTTTTAACAGAAGAATGAGGTAGTAGTAATGGGTTTTCCACAGTCTCCCATTGTAGCCGATGTATTTATGGGGGCATGTGAGACTGAGGTCATCAACAATTCTAACCTGAAACATTCTTTATGGCAAAGATATGCGGATGGTACTTTTCCTGTACTTGAATAGCGCTCATGAAAAACGTGTTTACAATGTAATTAGAGGAGGAGAAACAGCTTTCTTTATAGTAACTTTGAAAAGGACAGAGGAGTTCCTGGGTCGTAGGGTGTATTGGAAGCACATGCATACGAACCACTCACAATCTGCATGCCAATTCCCTCCACCATCTGGCAGTAAAACACTGTATTTTAAAAACTTTAACTGTCCGTGCATCCTCAGTTGGTGACGAAGCAAGCATAGCTGCTGAAAAACATGTTTTAAAGTATTCATCCAATGGCTACCACCCTGATATCATCAGCAAGTCCATTGCAGCACTTGTTACTCAAATATCACCTTCTGCCCCAGCACCGACAGAATATTCCAGCAGACAGACTGGTATTGTCCTTAGTATGGGGGGCGGCAATAGAATTGGTCACCTTATAAAAAAGAAAAATATCTGTACAGTTAATAGGGGATCCAGGAAGATCTCAGATGAACTTGAGAAAGTAAAAGACAAGATGGAAAGATTACAGAAACCAGGAGTATACAAAATACCTTGCAGCAGTGGCCAGGTGTATGTCAGTGAGACGGGCGCACTGTCAATGAAAGGCTGAATAAGCACGTAAGGCAGATCTGCTATAGCGTAACATTCAGCCTGCAGTGGGCACATTATTTTATTCAATGACACCAGCGTTTTAGATCAAGAAAGCGGATGGTGGCCCAGCCTGGTCAGAGAAGCTTTGGAAATACAAAATGCTGTGCGGAAATGCAATGAACACAGATAGTGAACTGTAGCTTTACGAAATATGGTCGTATCTGTGCAGGAAAATGTGGATAGCACACCCCAATTGGACATCCCACGCTGGTAGTTTGAATGTATGTGACATCACCTCTAACAGTTAGCGTGCACTTCAGACAGCTATTTATGGGTGGCAGCATTCACAGACAAGGCATTCCTTTGAAGAAAGCCACTGCAAGATGGTTGAAATGTCAGATTTAAAAAATAATGGCTCTGCTCCACCCAGAGAACCAATAAAACATTGACAATGACCACAGAAGTCCATTTATTCATAAATTCCCTTTACTTTGAATAGTTCTATAGTCGTGAGTAAATTAAACAAATGAAAAACCTTATATTGGCAACTGCAGCAAAGTTAGTCACATTAATGAGCCAAGAATGTTTTTTTTACTTGGAATAATTTTTTTCTGTGGGTAGAGGGAAGGGCAGGAGTACTATCTCACTCAGGATGGAGCTGTAGTCAAATATTTCCTATTTGTGTTTATCCCCCCACCTCCACCCCATTTTTTTTTTTAATTCAGTCCTTAATGCCTTCCACAATCAAAGGTCTTACTTTCTCCAATCTCCTTAAAATTAAAATGTTTACTATAAATATTAAGTTTAGAACCAGCCATGGACAATTTTACTTAAGTAAAGTATTGGCTGGTTCTTACTCCTGAAAATTTTATACTTTTAGAAGCCAACATAATATAATTTTAGTTTCATGTATAGTTAACCAAATTTCATATCACTGTATGTTCCCACTGTCAATCTGGATAAATAATTTAAATCGTGTATTATTTTTCAATTTGTATTTCAAGAAATAAATCTGTACTCGCTAACTACAAATTTTTCTTAAATTTAAGTCTATATTTGAATTAATAGCCCTGCTAAGGTAAAATTTGGCTCTAAATATATTTCATACAATTAAAATCTAGGATCCTTCATATATATATTTTTGTTGCATTTGAGTTACTTATATCAGAATATCTGTAAAATTTATCTTTTCATTTGATGTAGTGTAAAACTCCAATAGTTATATATGCTTCTTTTTTTTTATCAATATAGCTGTTGAATGTAGGATTGTTCACCACAGAAGCAATCTATTTGTTTATTCCCCACATTGCCATAGTGTTC
Source organism: Vandiemenella viatica (assembly GCA_031002005.1). NCBI lineage: Eukaryota > Metazoa > Arthropoda > Insecta > Orthoptera > Morabidae > Vandiemenella > Vandiemenella viatica. Next base: position 32,455 of record JARYHS010000104.1, on the reverse strand, counting down.
ACTCTTATCTTGTGGGAAGGTTTACTAGGAGGAGCTGCATATGTGAATACATATCACAGGATAACTGATGAGGTAAGCAGAGGTATTTCTATCCTTTATTGAGAGTGGTTTCAGTAATAAGTGTATTTGTTAATAGTAATGTCTCTGAATTTATGATTGTAGACTCCATCTTGATCACATACTCACCATTTGTTGTTTCTATTTGCATTCTTTTTATTTCCCAGCATTGCACATTCAGAGCAGACTTTTTTTAACTTCTTGTTGGGAATTTGGTTGATTTCTAAATTCAGTAGATAAATATGAACAATTAACCAGTAGATCTGTGTAGATATATATTTTAGTATATATCATGCCCAAGGAAAAATTTGTTTCATGCAATTCCAACATTTACATAAAATTTCTAATTCAACTTATATTTGCAAAATAAAACTGTATTCCATTTCACTTCTAATTCCTTACTCTCTACATTCTTGCTGAGTGATTTTTGGTACCATTATTAATATATCAGTGTGGTGTTCTGTAAAAAAAAAAAACTGAGTGCGGTGGGTGAGTGGTAATGTTCTTGCCTCGTATACGAGTGGACGCTGGATTGAATCCCTGTCTGGCCATCCAAATTTGGGTTTTCCATGGTTCCCCAAATCACTCAAGGTGTACGCTGGGATGATTCCTTCTAAAGGCAATGGCTGATTTCCTTCCCATTCCTTGCCCCCGGTCTTTTCCCACCTCTAATGATCTCGACTTAGGTGCAAAGCCATAAAATATTTTCTGTACAAAAAGTTAGTTTTTTTCTTTGGGCTCTAAAATTACATCAGAGGTATTAAAAGCTGCTGGAAACCTAAATTTACAGCCATGGAAAATATTATTTGTCTGAAGTGGTGCTGCTTATCTACTGTGAAATATTTATGTTAATATTATTTTTTTTCAGGTCCCAGTCCAGAAGAAAAAGTTTGCTTTAAGTATGACAACAGTGTCAGATGCTTTTGGTATTGGATTGGCTGGTTTTACATCAATTTATGCGCACAATGCCATTTGCAAAATTCCAGTGTGAGCTTCATTTGAAGGGAAAAGTGTTCATGATGAAGTCGTGTTTCAGAATACATAATTAAACCATTTTGGAAAGAGAAGGAGAATTTATTTGTATTTAGTGTTGTATCTGGTCGCACAGTGTCATTTCGTACAGTGTTTGTTATATTTATTGCAACGGATATAAACTTTCTAACATCAAATATGAGTGATATATGTTGAGCATACCATGTATCAATTAAAGTAGATAGCTGACTGGCTCTGACATTACCCAGTACCAAGAAAGAAAGGTTCCTCATTTGTTTGAATCTTTACCACAGTATTATTATTGTTTATCATGTAATACAATATATTTTAAACGTAAACTCTGTCACTTACAGTAATAATTTATTACTGTGAAATGTGATAGTGAAGATGTTGATTTTTATATAGTGTAACAAAAGTTGTATTACCGATAAGTTATAATGCAAGGCTTGTTGCATGTTTGTTGTTTCAGAATAAAAATACCTTTGTTGCAAATACTTTTAAAAATAGATTTTAAACAACATCTACATCAACTATTTAGGTGTATTAATTCACTTAACATAATTAACTAAATGTAATATCAGAAACAATAGAGTAGGAATAAATGCCATATGGAAAAAAGATTAATTGGGCTCACCATTTACTAAAGGAAGCAAGGCTGTGGTGACCAACACTACATATACAGAGAAAAACAATATTTTGAGCTCTCAAAAAAGTAACTTATATTTTAAAATAAAAAAATCAAGCAAATAAGGAAAAAAGTAATTATATATATTTAAAAGTCTTTAAATATTTTTCTATATAGTCACCATTTAAATTGAGGCACTTACAACAATGCTCAAGGTTTTCAATTCCGTCTTTGTAGAAATCTGCCACCTTAGATTTCAACAACTGGTTTACACTGGCATGAAGTTCTCCCTCACTGTCAAAGAGCTGTGTTGCCTGCCACCTCTTCATCACTGGAAAGGGGTGGTAATTTCTCAGTGCCATATCCGGACTGTATGGTGGGTGATCAAACACCTTCCATCCAATACCATACAAGAGCTCTGTGGTATGATTAGCTGTGTGCGGATGTGTGGTGTTGTGAAAAAACAACATTTTTGGGATCTGTTTTCTCTGACGCTTGTTTTGTATCACTTTTTTCAATGTTTCGCAATACCTTTTTGAGTTAATTATTGTGTCATGTTCAAGGAAATCAAACACAAGCACTCCCTCACCATTCCAAAACACAGTTGCCGTTAATTTTCTGACTGACAATGTTCGCAAACATTTTACTGTTTTCGTGGGAGAGCTTGTCTGCCCCCATTGCATGTGTTGCATTTCTTCTCTTAGAAAAGCACACTAATGCTCACAGATGGTGGGATTTATACATTTACGAAAATGTTTGAAACAGCAAATTCTGCTGACGCGGTCGCCAGTGATTCAGCTTATTAAGAATCACATAAAAAAAAGAATAACAAAATTAAATTTCCAAGCTTAATAGCGTTCATATCTTAACCCACACCAGTCGTGAACATATATTACATCGGACTTATAGATATATATATGTACCCGAAGATTGCAGAATCCTCAGTTAAAAACGGTTCACATTAGCAATACTTTATAAATTACACTCGCATTTTCACAACTAGAGTTCAACATTAAAAAAGAGAGTTCGGGAAAAACTCGCACATGGGTGGCGTGCCCGATGAGCTCGGCTGCCCCAGGAAGACTAGCCGGTACCACAAGTTGGGTTCGCGGGCGTTTTTAATTGTCTTCCGGTAGCCGGCATGCACTCCGGGGTCTTCCACGGTACTCCCACGGACTGGCGGGAAATTTAACATCAACTCGGCTGTATTTCAAATAGCACAGCCGGTTTTCGATCTCCCGGGCCACCGACTTTGGAAGCAGCTTCTATCATATGGCTATGCTACAGCCCCCTCAAGTTTAACATAAGATTTTGGATATTCAGACAAAATGGCCATGATGAACTTCTTCAATGGACTAATGCTCCCCAAGATTACTTACAAACTTCACTCCACATTCACTCACATACAAATTGCAACCTCGGGTTCCTATCCTAAATACCATACATAATATCCCTTTACTGGTGTGGGGCTTCAATACATATTTCCAAACACGTCCTTATTAAAATGTACACAGAAAATAATTTATAAGTAACAGTAAACATCAAAATAGCTTCACAAGGAGACAGGGAAACACATCAAGATTATATCAAAGAGACCACACAATATATTATTATCTTAATTGCATCTTTTGGGGTGCGATGATTGTTCTAGACCATAGTTTTAACTGTCCATGCCAAATGTCTATTGTCACTTTTACTAAAGTATCACTTCCCTCTAAGAAAATTCTGTAAACTGAATATTAACATATTTAGAGAGAAAGAACAAAGATACAACGGTAGTCTGCTTATGCTAAATCACAAAATACACAATACAAAATCATTTATATTCGTCCAAATAAACTTAACACGAATTGTACTCCAGAGCCGTCACGGAATTTCATGTTACAATTAATATTCATGGAGTCCTTCATCAGCAACAATGGAGCAAATAACACTAATAATAATAATGATAAAAACCACTTCCTGATGCACATCCAGAACAGTTATTACTCATGATTGATGTCTTCTTTGTCTTGGACGATGCTCCAGGTGTATTCTATGTGGATTGTTGACTCCCATGTTAACATACCACCTTTTACTCCCTCAGCACTGATTCATGTCAGGAACGCAGCAACATACACGGTTTATTACTCCACTTTCATTAACTCATTTTGGAGGAAACTTTATATTGGAACACCACCGTATGTCACATTAACTGTCTTGAAAGGCTTTAGTGCCACCACATTATAATTTCCTTTAACTTTACCATGTTTAGGGTGAGCCAAAGTATAGCAGTTTCCCTTGGTTCGGGAAACGACTTCATAAGGTCCCTCGTACAACAGTTTAAACTTTTTAATTTCATTGTCTATAGATGATGATTTAAAATGTGTCTTTAACAGAACTAGGTCACCTATCCCATATGCTGTGGGTTTGAGGTTCCTATCATGGGCCTCCTTTCTTCTTAAGGCACACTTCTTCAACTCTTCCAAAGCTATCTTAATCTTGTCCGGATAATCACTATCCCTCATCGGAAAGTGGAGGAGCTCATAAACAATTCGGGGAGGTTCCCTCTTAAACATGATTTCATATGGTGTTAGTGAAGTGGAAGCATGGGGAATAGTATTGATAACTCCTTCAATTTCACTTAATTCGTATGCCCACTTCTTATGGTTGTCCTCACAGTATGTCCTGAACCACCTACCAAGCTCTCTCATTACTCGTTCTATTGCATTCCCTTGTGGATGGTAGAAAGACGTCTTAACTGTTTCAATACTTAACTCTTTAAAGCATTAAGCCCAGGCTTTACTTGTGAACTGGGGTCCATTGTCTGTCAATACTTTGTCAGGTTTTCCTACATGTGGTATATAATCATGAACTAACTTTGAACAGATTACTTTGGCTGTGGCCCTCTTCAGTGGGTACAACTTTATATATTTTGAGAAGATGTCCATGACCACACAAATTTGAGTTACTCCCCCACGGGACCTAGGCAGTGGGCCAAAGATATCTAAAGCAACTAGTTCATGTGGTTTATCAGGGATCACACTCTGCATCTCCCCGGCCCTCCTGACGTTATCTGCTTTAGTTTTCTGACATAACTCACAACGAGAAACTACCTGCTGTATCCGCCGAGACATATTAGGGAAGTACAAGGTTTCCTTCATGATCATATGACACTTGTTTATACCATAATGGCCGTAACTAAGATGATGTTGCTTAATAAAATGGTCCACATAGTTTCTGGCACCCATACTTTCCACTCTGAACTAGCTTCATGGTTTCTTCTGAATAAAATTCCACTCACCTGCATGTAGTATTTGCGTAACTTTGACTGTGGGTCACTCTCAATTAACTTGTCTAATAACTCCCTTATATTGGGGTCCTTTTCTTGCTCCTCTTTCATGAACTTTCAGGCAATGTTTAACCTCCTTTTCTCCATCCACTCCCTTAATGTAAAATATCCGAGCTTCTTTTCCTACTGACATTGCTGACTCGCTTTCTTCTAAACTACTGGTAACCTTGACAAGGCATCTGCTACAAAATTTTCCTTCCTGGAATATATTTAATATCAAAGTCATATTCCTGGATTAGTAAGTTCCACCTTGCCAACCCTTCCATGGACTAATTTACACTTCTTCAAAAACGACAGTGCCTTGTGGTCAGTATGTACTATCACCTTCCTGCCTAAAAGGAGGTAACGAAACTTTTGGAAGGTCCAAACAATAGCCAGCGCTTCCTTCTGTGTAACACAGTAGTTGCGTTCAGACTGGTTTAGAATCCGGCTAGCAAAAGCGAGGGGTTTCTTTATTATTTCATCTCCCTCTGCTATCTCTTGGAAGATCTCCACACCCAGGCCATATTCCGAGCTATCCGTGGTAATACAGATAGGAAGATTCCAATCTGGGGCACTTAGATGTACTTTCTTTAATAACTACTTTTTTACTTCTTGAAAATCTTCTTCACAATGCTCAGTCCAGTCCCAATGTGCATTCTTTTTCTTGAGTTTTCCCAAAATGTGGGCTGTTCAGTATTTGACCTCTGATAAATTTACGATAATAATTACAAAGTCCAAGAAAACTCAACAGTTGTTCCTTGTTTTGGGGTCTTGGGAAATTCTTGATAGCGTTAAGCTTTTCCTCATTGGGAGTTATTCCTGATGGGGTGATAGTATGACCCCAAAAATTCAATTTTGCTTGTCAGAAAACACACTTCTTCACTTTAATAGTCATCCCCCCTTTCTTTAAAGCGGTTATACTTCTTTTAATGTACTCCAATGTTCCTCGATGGTTGAGCTTGCAATTAATATATCATCGACGTACACATGTACTTTGCTCAATAATTCCTTACCAAGGACTTGATCCAACGCACGGATGAAATTCGCGACTGCATTATTCAAGCCGAATGGGCAAAAACTCGGAACTGGTAACTCCGGCCTTGGTACAAGAATGCAGTATATTTCCTGGATGTTTCTGCAATTGGAATTTGCCAATAGGATGCAGTTAAATCCAAGGAAGTTAGAAATTTCTTATCTTGAAAGCTTTGTAATATTTCATCAAACCGGGGGCGGATGGTCCCTTTCAGTGACGAGAATTTTATTTAAAGTGCGAGCGTCTAAAACTAACCTGACAGATTGGTCTGCTTTTGTGACTACAACGAGTGGGTTGTTATAAGGACTCTTGGATCTTTCTATGATTTTCCATTGCAACATCCTGTTTATCTCATCATCGACTTGCTTCCTCTTTGAAACTGGAATGACGTAAGGTTTTACAAAAAAAGGTGTCGCACAATTGACGGTAAAATTGCACTCGTAACCTTTTACGAGTCCAGGCTGGTCAGAAAATACTTCCTTAAACTCGTCTATCAGATTTCTTAGCTTTGTACGGTGTTCACTGCTAACACTGTCCACTATTCTTAACTCATTCTTCTCCACCTGTCTGCTTGGTTGCATTGACAATACACAAAACCTTATAAACTTTTGAAGGAATTGGGGTTCTTTCCCACTGGCTACTGCATTTCCCCACGATAGTACATTAACTGACGCCATTTCCTTCTCCTTCCAACATTTCTTCATACTAGTTCTTCCCTTGGACCCATTAACTTGAAAATCCAATAATCCTTGTTCAAAATACAAGATGGTTTTAAAAGCACACAACCAATCGATGCCAAAAATACAATCGATCGTAAGCCCTGGCACCACAAAAACAACAAACTCAAAGAAATAGTCTTCCAACTTTACTTCTAACAACATCTGCGTTTTCACTAATTTGCTCTTGCCCCCTGTGGCAGTGATAACTGACATCCCACTTACTGGTAAGGAAACCACTTTATAGTTTCTTTGATTTGCAACTTCCAGTAAACTCTCAAACAAATTTTCTGAGATGCATGAAATTTCGGCACCTGAATCCAACAATACTTCAATTTGTTTTCCACGACATGTCACTAAGATTATGGGAGCCTGGACCAACTGTTCTTCCTTCTGGAACTCTTCCTCTGCTAAGTCTTCACTCGGGTTGTTGTGGAAAATACTTCTAAGCTGGTTCCTCTGTTTTGATTGTATCGACCCTATTAACCCATCTGCCTCAGTCGGGCCAAAAACTTCGGCAGTCTTCAGTTTTTTGTATCACTACCATTAGTTTGTTGGCTTGTACCGGGATCATTTGTGACATCATTACTACTTACTACCGTTGTTGGGCTAAAGTATTCTTTAGGACTTCCCTTTCTTCCAATTCTTCGAACATTGTTTTCACTATTTCTATGTGGTGGAGAATTCCTCCCCCCTCCGTTGGCGTGGAATTGATTTCTTCCTCTTTCCTGATCATATGTCATTCGCCTTTCATGACGGAATTCCCGTTGATCTTTAAACTGGTTCCTGCTCTGGTAGCTCTCCTTGAATCTATCTTTAGCGCACTGGGTTTCATATCGGTGCACAAACTCACTCGCTGCCTCAATCGTTCTGACATCATGCATGACCAAAAGTTTTTGAATCTCCCCTGGCATCCTGTGAGCAACATCCAACACAATTTCTCTTTCAGGTGGTGGGTTATTCAGGTAATAACATTTGGAAGTTTCATTTAGAAGGAAATCTTTGAGTGATTCCCTCCCAGGTTGATATTTCCTGCCATACCAGAGACCCCTTTTAACTTCATGTTGCCTTTCCTCTGACCAGAAGTTATTTAGGAAACTTGCTTTGAATTCTGCATACGTTTTACAAATCTGAAGCTGCCTTTCTCCCCAAATTCGAGCACTACCCCTTAAATTTTGATATACACTGTTCATTTTTTCACTGTCATCATAAACACTGAAAATCCTGTACTTCTCAAAACTGTTGATAAAATTTACTGGATGGATCCCTCCCTTGTCACTAAAGTTCTCAATTTCTATTTTTTCTGGTATAGCCAGGGACATTGGGTTTGCCAAACCAACTACATGTTGCACCTGTGATTTCTTTAGATGGCACTTCACTTCTTGTAATTCTTCCCCAATTTTGGTTACTTGACTCTCGAAGTTGGGAATTTTAGTCATCTCCTCACTTAAATTCCCCACTCGCTTATCCAATATTTCACAGCTTATTGCAACTTCATCTACAGCTGCTTCCAATTTAATATACTTTTCACCGACTTCATCTACTCTTTCTGCAACTCCTTCAAGTCTTATACTCAACTGAGTATTTTGCTGTTTGATATTTGCTATATTGTTTTCATTACTATCAATTCTTTGCCTGACATTTACTTCAAGGCATTCAATTTGTTTCTGTGTCTCCTGTCTAACAACTTGGCATGACTGTTTACACTTTTCTATCTCACTGCAGACTTCATCAAGTTTCTGTGTCACCCCTTTTAATTCCTCCTTTATTTTACCCTCTAACTTTAACTCCAGAGCTGCTAGTCCATTACTGAAACTTTTATGGACATCTTCAGCATGACTTTTGAATTTATTTTGTATTTCAGTTGATTGTATTTCAAACTTAGTTTGGATATCAGTTGATAAATTTGATAACATTGTGAAAATCTTAACTATCAGGTTTGGATTATCCTTCTCAGGATCTGCTGGACCTTCAAATGCTTCAAATATTGATGCATTTGTAGTGAGTATGGGAGAGCAAGTTTCAGAGTTTGGTGGACTGCTTTCAGGAGCTGGTGACAAACTTTCATTGATTGGTATCTCGGTGTTTAAAAATACTAACAAAGGTTCCTGGCTTGGGGGATCTTCTTTACTAGCTTCCCCCCCATTTTCAAAACTGCTTTCCTTATTCATGGTGAAAATTTAAAAAGAGGAGAGAAAAAAAAATCGCCTATAATGGGTTTCCCTTTAACTGTTCAATTTTATCTGCACTGCACTTATCTTTCGACGTTCTGCGCCGCTTGTGAGCCCTCCAATCAGTTGTTAGTTGTTATCCCGAATTATCGCTGCCGGGTCTTCCTCTGTTGTTGCGGCCGCGTAAAATATCTCCGCTCCTCGTCTTCTTTGGTTTTGGATCTTCTGGCGCACTGCTATCACTTCACAAGTTTGTTGATGTACCGTTTTAACTTTTTTCTCGTCGGTTTACTTAATAAATCACTTTATTCGTAGGTCACGAGAGTCCTGTCCATAGGTAGCCATGTTGCATTTCTTCTCTTAGAAAAGCACACTAATGCTCGCGGATGGTGGGATTTATACATTTACGAAAATGTTTGAAACAGCAAATTCTGCTGACGCGGTCGCCAGTGATTCAACTTATTAAGAATCACATAAAAAAAAGAATAACAAAATTAAATTTCCAAGTTTAATAGCGTTCATATCTTAACCCACACCAGTCGTGAACATATATTACATCGGACTTATAGATATATATATGTACCCGAAGATTGCAGAATCCTCAGTTAAAAACGGTTCACATTAGCAATACTTTATAAATTACACTCGCATTTTCACAACTAGAGTTCAACATTAAAAAAGAGAGTTCGGGAAAAACTCGCACATGGGTGGCGTGCCCGATGAGCTCGGCTGCCCCAGGAAGACTAGCCGGTACCACAAGTTGGGTTCGCGGGCGTTTTTAATTGTCTTCCGGTAGCTGGCATGCACTCCGGGGTCTTCCACGGTACTCCCACGGACCGGCGGGAAATTTAACATCAACTCGGCTGTATTTCAAATAGCACAGCCGGTTTTCGATCTCCCGGGCCACCGACTTTGGAAGCAGCCTCTATCATATGGCTATGCTACACATGGCCTGTCTTTTGTCTCACAATTGACATTCTTTACCCATATCTCATCTCCTGTTGCGAAATGCTCAAGAAGTGCATTACCATTCATGTTGTGGACTTCAAGGAAATTCAGTGATGCAGCAAGACATTGTTTTTGTGGTCTTCCGTAAGGATTTTTAACACCCATCTTGCACGAAACTTGTGATAACAAATTTCTTCCATACAGTTTCATGCAGTAACTTTTTGAAATTTGTGAGAAATGAAGCAAGTGTTCTGTAATCATGAAGCTGCAATTTTTCATGAATTTTATCATTGATTTTCATTGTCAGTTCATCAGTCACTGGGCTAGACTAACCACTGTGGTCTTCATCACGAATATTGGTGTCGCCATTTTGAAACTGATGCACCACAACCTCACTTCACCTTCACTCATTATTCTGTCTTCATACACCTCACAAAGTTGCTGATGAATTTCAGTTGGTTTGAGGTTTTTTGCTAGTAAAAACATAATCACTGAAAAGCACCTCACAACTCACTGGATTTTCTATTGAAGCACATATTTCAATAATTGACAACAAAGTAGAAAAATCACAGTACAGACGCTATGACAGCTTGATGTGTGCTGAATGTAGAAACATTTTGATGCCAACTAGTGGCTCCATCTTCACGCCAGACACAAACGTAAGTTACTTTCTCGATAGCCATTTAGAAGTTAAGCTTACAACTTGGTTCGCATTTGCATGCGTGGTCGACCCAGCCACATGATTGATTTCTTTCTGACAGTTAGGTTCAAATTGAAGGTGGTGATGGTGACAAATATATCGCGGGAATTGCTGGGCTGAAGGTGGGATTACATGCCAACCTAACAATGAGCATCAGTTTCTATATTCATGAGTAAGAGCAAAGTCCAAAATACTGTGTTGGTTGTCGTTGTGTAATATTTTTTTGTCACAGTAGACCACCTTCTGTCAACTTTGGTAAGTGATTGGTTTGCTTTATCTTTCCTTCTCAAACCAAATGAAACATAATGCTATATACAATGTGTAGAAGTAATATTTTTATAGTAATGTATTGTTATAGTCCCTCAAATTTTTTTAGCCAGCTCTAAAAGATGCATAGTTAAAATGAAATACTGTATCATATAAGTGAATACTCTACTTATTAACATAATCTCACCTGGGCTGCCAAAAATTTGTGTTTCATGCGCTACTGTCCTTGCATATGAGCATTAACAAATTAACATATTTGCAAGACACACTGCACAAAGGAAACAGAAGAATTAATTACTACATATTGAATAAAACAAGCAGGCTCAGTTCTGCAATCAGATGGGCTATTGAATGTAATCCGGATGCACCAAATCAAGCAATACATGTGTTACCACAGCCATTCCTCATTGGAGAAGGGCCTTGTGCAAAAATGTTATGTTTTCTGTTTTCCACTGTGTTAAGAGATTGCTGCGTCCATTGTTCTTATTATATTTGCACTAGCTGTTAACTAATCTTTATTGTTTAACCAACTGAATCCATCATTTATATAATTGTTTTAAAACGTTCTCAGGTTTGACTTTATATGATTCTGTAATAATCAAAAATTTTAGAAACTGTTTCAATAAACATACATTTATATGCACAGTGTGCTGACCATCAAATTTTAATGTTATGCGGTGGTTGCTTTAACATTTGTAACTTGCAGATTATACGCAGATGATGGCAGGACAGGGTGGGGACACAAAAAATATATGGAAATACAGGAAATATTGGAATTTTTAGATTTATGTAAAAGATTTAATTCAATATATTTTGAAGAAAAGATTAATTATAATATCCATTATGCATGAATCTTCAAGAATTTTATTGTATTAGTTATCCAGAGCTTTAAGTAATTCAGAGTGACTTTTAAGGGGAGAAAAAAAGAATTTCTCAAACATCAACACAGCAAAAGTTGTTATAAGTATGACAATACAGATATAGAAATGAAACATTCATTGAAATTGTTTAATTAAAGTTTGCTCCATATTCATGAGTAATGAGTTCTAAGGAAAATTTGGTATTCATTAAAGTGATTGGAAATTGAAAAATATTTTGATCTGCTTAATGTGACCAACTTGATAAGAGAAATAGGCATATACAACACTACTAGAACAACTGTTGGAAAGTAATTTCAAAACGTTCTGCCTGTAACTAATGTGCTTCATGTTTTATGCTGTACCATGGAAGATCAGTCATATTTCTGGTCAATGGTGTATTACACCCTAATAATGTCCACTGAAAATTGGTGTTTGATTTCAGTGGCGGCTCTTGATGTAGTGACACTGTGACATGTCATCACCTCTAAACAAGACTAAATAAATTAAAAAATAAATGTAGTGCAAGAAAAATAAACATTTATAAATGCGGCATTCTCTACCCTATGATAACTTATGACAGCTAGGGAAAATATTGAACTCCACTATTGGCCACATCAGTAAACTATTTTGCTGCTGTGGAGACAGTTTTCAGATGTCACAAAATGCGCATGTGCTCTAGCGTTTTCATGGAAATATTCAAGGGTGGGGGTTCACTTTGTTAATGGCAAATGGAGACAACTTTATTCTGTTACAAGCTGCAGCTCGATAAAATTAATAACACTGTCGGTAGAGCGCAGCAGCAGCTGCTATTTTTGTAACATTCAACTTAATATCCCTGGAATAGTGCTTCTCTACCTGTGGTTCGCATACCCCTAATGGTCTGCGAAGATAGTTCAGGTGATCCACAGGCAGAATATCATAAATTTTGATACCACATTCGTACTGTATAATGCTGTATACCCAACTATTTAAAAGCCATGAATATTTCAATGACCAGGCAAAAATGTGGCATTTCCAGGATAAGGATAGTACAGCATTGTTTCTACAATAGTCTATTCATTTCCAGATGGTATCAGAAAGAGTGCAGCTTATCTAGACGTTAAGTAAATGACAGTTAACTAAGGGTTATAAATGGATATGAGAAACCACGGTATGTTGTAGGATTGGTTCGTGAGAGGTGAAGTAAATAAAAATAAATGGTATACGGTATAGCGTCTTTTAGTTTAATTTTGCATGTAGGCCTATAGTAACATTATTATTTATCTGGTTTGGTCTGATAAACATGTAATTAACTTTTGATAGTTCACTTCCAGTTTCATATCTGCATTTTCATAGGAATTCAAAACATGGTTTTAGATTTATTATGTTATAATGGTACATGTGCGAGATGTTAACAACATAGATAATAAAATTAGACCCAGGGTGGAAGACATTGAAGACAGGGAACTATTCAGAGGAAAAATTGCAGAGGTAAAGGATCTGATTGAAGAAAAGCTAATCAGGAAAAGGGGGGTTTCCTCAGAGGAAGAAAAAGCAAGAGTGAGCCAGGGAATGAAAGAGTACTGGCGACCAAGGAAGGAAACTCAGAAGAGTAAACGAAAAGAGGAAAAATTAAAATTTAGGCCTGCACCATCATATTAGACAATTTAACGGTACTCGGGTTGAAAAAGGTTGAGAAACGCTGCCCTAGAAGCTTTGTCAGTGTGAGGAGTCGGTATTGTTTCTTAGTTCCTCTGAAGGAGAATTACGCAAGTTCAAGAATGCACATAACAGGAAACGATTCTCAAGCGAAATGTGTTCCTTTGTCGTCATGGTCATCAAAGGCAGTGCCGGATTAAGAAGGAATCTCAGAAATTTTGATTCCCTTAGTTTTTGAAAATAATTCTTTATTACAAAGAAAAGGTTTTGTAGATGACTAATTGAATTTACCATATTTTTTCAGTTAATAACTGTATTTTACAATTTATAATATTTTTAAAATTGCTTTTATTAATAAAAAATAATTTTAATGCTTTTCGTATTACTTTGATTGTTTTATTTTGGAAGATTTTATTTTTTATTATTTTTATTTAATAAAAAAATTAACTTTCAGGGGGGCTTCAAAAATCGGCGGCTCCAGGGTACTGCTTAGTCCTGCCTTTTAGGTAATCTAGCATTGCCTGTAGATCAACTTGTTGGTTTTTGGCTAATCACTTATTGTTTACAGTTTGGTCAATTTTAAAGCATTTATCATCGATTACTTTCAAAATCATTTCTTTAATCCAGCAGTAACTGCAGGTAATGAGACTTTCACAAGTTACAAATTTCTATGTTGATGCCCTGAGAGAGGCAGGCACCTTTCAGTTCAATAATGATCAGTAAACCATGGAAAAATTTCATTGTTGTCACTACCTGAGCAAATCACTTCGACTGCCACTGTTTGATTTTGAAACATCTACCACATAGCTGCAGTCAGTAATTTTTCTGGCTGTATCTGACATCATGTGGATCGTAAACAACCATGTCATCTGAACTGAGTAGTTTTATTTAAATCTACACAATAATGGGTTATCTATAAATTACATTATATGTTAATATGTTACATGGAGTGACGGAATGGGAGGGGGGGGGGGGGGGAGGAGATCATAAGCTTTAAGATAACATGTTGGAAGTGCTGTTTTAATCAAGTTCTAAATTTAAAATTGCAAAATTTGCGATGCCAAAATGGGGGATCATAAAAAAGCTATGAAATTTGAATTATGTAATTTATGGATGGCACCAAAAAAAAATTGAACCTATAATGGAATTTATTTTAGTTTTCTAGATTTATTCATGCTACTTTAATTCATTTTTAAATTATTTCGTATAGGTACAGATTTTAACAGTGTTCCTTAAATTGCTCAAAACTATACATAAGTTTACAGTATATATTTTATAATCCATTTAAAAAAAATTACAGTTATTTTACTAAGCATGTAGAATGACTTATTATTGATAAATGTTTTGACTATTGCGTTATTCTACATGATTAAAATGGTGTGTGAATTTATCAATATCCCTCTCTGCAATATTTTTCCAACTATTTAACCTATTACTTTGTGACTACACAGTTGCTCAGCTGATTTCTTTGCCCCTTGCTTGATTATGATTATCGTGTAATAGTTCCCAATAATGCCTCATTTCATTCTGTTAGTCCAGTTACTAAAATTCTGTTGCACAGTGGACAGTTTCAAAACAATTATTTTAAGAACTTCAGAAAAGGAAAAAACTCAGTTGCTCAACTCCAAAGAAGAGAAAAGGAGATATGGAAGAAAAAATTGGTGGTATCCCTGGTTACAATTTTTAATAAGTCCGAAGGTAAGAAACAAATAATTTTGTGACTCTCTCAGGGCATCAACAGATGCAGAACATATGAGAGTATCTGAATATAACTCGCAGAAATCAATATCAATAATAAAAAAATTGAGTCATTGGAATGAAAATTTGTAAATAGAGTAAATAAACTAAAAGCTGATAATATATGACTTTTTCATATACATTATGAATTAATGATTCCAAGTCAATTCCGCATTGACCTACATATCCTACATGAGCCTTCCAATTTTACGAATGTACAGTTGTTAAAATTAAGTTGGAATGTCACCCAACAACAAAAGTTGCAACTCAAACAAGCGAATTTTCTGAATTATAACACCTTTTATTCCACTGTAGTTATATTGTTACTAAGAAAACTAGTACCGTAAAGGGAATAATTTATTCCCAGGAAAACTTTTAACCCAGATTTGGTGTGTTATACCAAGAATCTGTCTGTGGCCCTATTGTTTGGGATTTAGCATTAGAACCAGTTCTGGAAATTCTGGATTTTTAGGATTGGTTGCTTGCGCAGATGATCTTCTACTTGAGGAGGGGATGTTAAGCAAAAATTGAAACAAAAAGTGTAAAAGTATTAAAAATTCTTGTGGTGTGATAACATCAAACTGAAACTTGCACCGAATAAGACAAATTATACGGTGTTTACGAGAAAGAAGAAACTGAAATTGAATCCTATAATAAATATAGGTAATGTGAAAATACACAGATATCCCATAAGTAGATACTTGGGCCTGTGGCTATGTGAAAGCCTGAACTTTCAAGCCCACTTGGAGGAGGTATGTGGAAGAGCTCTACGGGAAATGAATGGAATCGTAAGGATTGGTCACAGATAATTCCAAATTCCTGCCTTGGCAATGAAAGCATATTTGCATCCATCGTTGGCTATGCAGTGAGTGTTTGGTCCGAGAATCTTGCAAAGCTTAAGTCACAGGAGAAAATCTGGAGGCTACAACGAACTGTACCCATTAGGCTCATTGGCACATATCGCACAACATCAACAGCAGCTGTAACAGTAGCAACAGATGTACTGCCCCTTGATCTTGAAGTGAGGAGATGAGGTTCTATATAATGGATGAGAAAGAACAGGATGGACAAGGTGGTGGAAATAGTGGGAAAGTGGTAACCACCAAGAAGGAATTGTGGAATGTACTGATTGAGGAATGGCGAAATAAGTGGGACACTGGTGAAACAGGTCATAGAATGTGTGATATGATCGACCTACTGTTGGCAAT
Source organism: Vandiemenella viatica (assembly GCA_031002005.1). Classification (NCBI taxonomy): domain Eukaryota; kingdom Metazoa; phylum Arthropoda; class Insecta; order Orthoptera; family Morabidae; genus Vandiemenella; species Vandiemenella viatica. Next base: position 16,189 of record JARYHS010000104.1, on the reverse strand, counting down.
GGAGCTGTAATCTTTGTCATGAACTCCATCTAACATTACCCTGTGGTGCTTTCACCATTGAAAACCATCGAAGCTACAGGTATCGCCATCGAGACAGCTCCTGGGAGGCTGCTGCTTGTTTCTTCCTACAGACCACCTGGAGGCTATTTACGTAAGATATCACACTCCTTCATCTGTGTGGCAATATTTTTACCATGCAAGCATGTAGCTTAAAATTTGCATCTCACTAATGTGAATGGTCGACAACTTCCACATATTGCAGACAACCACACAGAAGCGACTTGGAGTCCAAGAGAGCCCACCATCTCCTTGTGTGACCTTTCAGACATAATGAACAGCTGTTGTCACAACATTGCAGCGACAATGAAGACCTTTATTCTACAAGGTCGTAGATGTAACTCCGCATGAAGGTAGGCCCAGAAGGAATCTATGCAAAATTTGTTTGGATGCCTTCAAATATCATCTTTCAAGACACATCAAAATGGGACTGTCAGAGTCAGTCACCATACCTAGTGCTGCAATGGTTGACCTGGTGGATTGGGTAAATGAGGCAGCAAGCGCTGCTACTCGGACACGTCGCAACCAGCCTTTTCACTCACGACATCTGACTCCTCACGTCAAGAGGATTTTGCAATCAACAACCGACTATCCAGGGAGTGGCATATTACCTGCAACACAGCTACCAAGAGGAACATCAACCGGATGCAGTTTGAGATCAAGGTGGAGGTAAAAAAACACAGAATTATCGAAGGCCCAACTGGATATTGACATTTAAAACACAAGAGGGGTCAGCGTGGCATGCCATGAAGGCCTTACTTTGTCAGCAACAGAAGATTCCATCTCTAATAGTTGGAAATTAAGTCATCTGTGAATCAGGAGTGAAGGCTGAACTAAGAGCTTCCACTTAAACTTTCAGCCTGTTGATGGGCCAAAGGATGATGATTACATCAACTTCGTGGAGCAGTGTCTGCTGCGATATTGTCAATGCTCATGAGTACCAATGATACGAAATCTGACAGTATTGGAGGTAGTCTCTTGCGCCAAATGCCTCAAGCAGCCATTGAGTTCATCATGGAGACCTTTATAATCAGGCTGTTATCCGCCCTTGCCCATTTTTTAAGCAGTAATTAGGTTTTAATACACCCTGGACCAGCATGACACTGCCAAATTGTACAATACTGTGGAAAATATTTCTATCAGTGTCTTGTGTTCTAACTACTTCAGTGCTATTATGCCAAAATCTCCCAAAATCGTGATCTCCATTAATCCCAATACTTAAATTCAAGATAATAAGGAAGTAAAACATGCAAAACTGATTTGAAATGCTGTAATTAATGGCCTCCGTGGTTCGACTTCCATGTTAAACTGTTGGTCCCATAGGAAAGGAGCTAGTTGTCCTACATCTGACACAATGGCTTAGTATGCCTCTTTCGGGGGGATCCAACCAGCTTGTAGGTTTTGGACTAAGCTAGTTTAGTTAGTTACCATCCATTGGTACAGGACAATGTTCATTGATTATATTATTTACCTTAAATGACATTAATAAGTTGTTAAAGTGACAAAGTGACAAACTTTTAAAGTGAGCTGTATGTGGCTCACTTGCTTGAATTCCATTGAACGAAGTCAAGTATAAAAATTGCTCTTCCTGTGCAGATTTAGCATTGCCGCCAATGTTTCAGTCCCAAACTGGGGTCTTCTTAAGTGTTACTTCAGGCTAATGTGTCAGCTGTGATTGGCTGCCTACATTTACTCAGTGCCGGATCTAAGGGCAGTCAACCTTGTTTTAGGAGCTCCACTACTGCTTTGGGCAGTGACAGTCAGGGTAGTGATAACATCAATTTTTATATAAGGTTGGTTATACCTCGGTACCAGTGGGCAAGGTTAAGGGAACGCTGTATATTCTGAAAGGGTGTCCTATTTAAAACTAGCAGTGCTTTCGTACTGTGGAATGCGAAAGTACTGAAAGCTCTAGTGTCACAGCGATTAGAAGAGAACGACTGTATTGTGAGCATACTGATATGTGTGTATGACGTATCCGGGAATGTCAGAATTTCTTTATATTTTAATGTAATATAATTCAGATAAGTTAAGAAACTAATTGTTCAAATGTTAACAAAGCTACAAAAAATAAGACATTTGAGTACAAAGAGGAAAGATTCTATATTACTATAATCCTAACCTATGAGAAACCTAAAATGATATAGAAAAATTAAGAAATTAACTAATCAAATGTTAAGAAAGCTACTTTCAAATGGGTATTTTAATACAAATAGGAAAGATTCTATAATCTACCATCATGTGATCAAGTTTTAGTATCAATATGAAGCTGAATCTTTGGATAAGATGTTATTTGAGGTTTAGAATGTAGCAAGTACCGTAACCTTTACCGTGAAGTAAATATGAAAAATTATTGTAGTTTCAATTTCTGAGGTAGTGGTTTACATATTCCATTTATTTCGACTTACTATATTTCTGAAATCTGATGAAACAAAAACAAACAAACAAACAAAAAATCCAAACAGTTTAGTGTATACCTGAGATGTAGTAGAGTGATCTTTATTGGGTATCTTTCGAGGTTGAGAAAGGTTTGTTTATCTTAGATTTAGGTGATCTGAAACACCTATCTGTTCCAGTTACAACCAGATTATCATTTCTTTCCCCATCACCCAGACATTTAAAGTGATAGCAGATACCACAGATTTTAAGGCAGATCTTAAGCTTTCAAACTGTGGGCACCATATCCAAATCGGTTCGATACTTATTGAGTTAGTCACAAAGTGTTAGACAGACACAGCCGGCTTATAGATTTATAAATGCAGAGATATACACTGAACTATTGGGAACTGAGAAAATATACGCAGTCCATCAGTGATTTACTGACTTTAAATGGGAGTTTGTATGCCTATAGGCATGAAGACATATGCAGTAGAGAATGGGTGTAGTAAGATATATAAAGACATGTGCGTGTGCCCCCACCCCTCGAAAGCTAAATATGTTTGGCGATTATTTAGAGAGACATTCTAAAATTAAGGTAAATGCATTAAGTGGGAAGGATATGCGTAAACAGCTCAACAATCATGGACACAGTAATAAATGAAGAATCACTCACAGATGGATTGTATTAAAAGTTGTATGGTTTTGTGAAAAATACACGCATTCTATGAAAATCACCAAAATTTATTAAAAAATCGTGAGATTTTATAAAAAAGAACATGAAACTAACGAAAATTTCTCACTAAATAACATCATCAATATAAATTGAATCTGTCAATTGGCATGACAGTCTTTAACATAGACATAAAACGTCATCAAACACCAAAAAAGAACATACATTGAAGCAGAATTACACTTTATTACACAGATATGGAAGCAGTATCAGTTAAAGAGGATGAAATACAAAGAAATGTTTGGTGGCAATTCCCCCCCCCCCCCCCCCCCCCCCCCCCCCCCCCCCCGTGTCTGGACTGTTTCAGATAAAATCAGTCCGGTGGTAGAAGGATTAGCCACATAAAGTGTAGCCCAGGGTGCGCCTGATCGCTAGAATTTAGGACACTCTAGAAACAATCTTCGGGGAGGCTCCTTCTTGAAAGTAGTTTCCTGCTACACTGCATAAATAAAGTAATTCCATGGGAGTATCCAAATTTCGCTTAAAGGATTCAAAAATAACCTCCAATTGGACATGAGATACGTGACTCCTTCAGAAGATACATGTTGTACTAAAATGGATAGCCCTATTGAATAAAACATCACAAAAATTGTATAAATTACACACAGAATGAAGTGACTGCATAAATTTGCTGTGTTGAGGGTTCGCAATCTATAACAGCTACACTTGTTTTGAATCATAGATTAATTACACTGTTAACTATACTATGTGTTCATCACCATAAATGGGCTATACAACAGTGCATTAAGAGACAGATGTCTTATCATATATACAACACATCACAAGTTAGTGTGTGTCAGTTTTTGGTTAGGATAGATTAGCATATCATAATTTAGGTTTAATTCAGGTTAATCTTGAATGATACATTTTGTTAGGACAAGTTGGCACACTCTCATGTTAATCTGGCTCAATAGTCAAATTATACCCAATTTGGTCTTGTCAGTCCTCGTCAGGTGGGATTTTATAATAATTTAGAAGATTATCTGTTATATATATGTAATCTCAAAACGTATCGGCCGACATCAGTCACTTCCACCGATTTTAATTCTTTCAGTAGCAGCATCTCTAATTGTCTTGTCAATGTATCGTTTGGTAGTAACATTACTTTCTTTGTTGCATGTTTGAGCATTTTGTAATGTTCTCCTTATATAGTGCACTCAACTATTGAAAGCGGATCAAAGCCATTACGGTACCTTCCTTAATACCTGTCAGATACTCTGCCATGAACCATGCTTATGTAATGGGCAAAATATTTTAGTAATATGGATTTACTTATATTTTAGCCATAAGTTGAGAGTTGTCTTAGAAGGTGAGCACAGTTCAGCTTCATAAAAGCAGTGCCAGACGTTTCTGGATACTCATGCATGTAGCCTTGTGATTAACATCACGCATATTCCACCGAATATCTTATAAAGATGCACACTGTCATCTTTATTTTCTCTATTCATTCCATGCAGCAGCAGCATTAACATGTAGCAACCACACTATATCCTCAGGCGAGAAAATGTGTCAATCCACAATACCATGTTGCCATACAATTGTGGGTCTGTAGCTTCATTTAGTCTCTGGCATCATCACTGTTCTGTTAGTTCATATTTGTTTTAGCATCATTTTCATAGTTTTAGTTTAGTCTAAATTAAGTTATTATTTTGGTATAGTTTCAAGTACTTCTTCTTGTGTTCTGGTTATCTTAATTTATTTATTAACTAATTTGATGGTTAATTCGTTTTATGTTGGTAGGTGCATGTGTCATGCACTGTCAAGCCATTTCATTTACCATTGTAAAACTCAGTTAGAAATGCGTACAAATTTATGGTTAGGTTCTTTGAGTAAATAAAAGACTATGTTTAAATATATCCCTTGATGTTTGCAATGTTTCATTTAACAGTCGTTAGTTTAAGAAACCTGTGCTCATTTGTTATTTCAGGTGATATAAACAACAAATCTGCTGCAAAGGAGCATTAGTTTATTAAAAGTGTAAAAGTTGATTTGTGTGCAGTGTGGTTAAATCACAGGAGGTATGATAGAATATATAATGATTTGTAAATGACCACATGCACATTTGTTGTGCTTCATGTAACTATAGCTGGATAGTAATACGATATGTGTAAGTTAAATATTCTAAGTAAAATGCAGTCCAGCAGTCCTGGTGTCAGCCTGATCAAATAGGCTAAATAAACAATTAAATAAATAATAAAACACTCACCCACATGGTCCCATCTATTACATTTACTTGCATAGCAGCAGTATCTACAGATTTTTCTAAACTCGTTGAATGACCTGTCCATGTTACCATGATCATTGTAAATTTGTTCAAGTCTCATATCACTCATTTTGTAATCTCGTAGAGATTTCTACTATAGTTCCACCTGCTTTTATGAAACATATTTCACATAACGTTAATCTCATAGCACTGCTTAATTTGGTATCAGAGGATTTTTGTTTCATCATTTTATAAGCGTAGTTCCTCATGCTGTATGATATTAATAACTTGGGGCTGCTATCCATGCCTCACAACGAGTCTTTTGTATTGTACTTCTAGCGAAAGCCCTTATCCCATGTGTGGTAGTCTGTTAAATGATCTCCTCATCTGCAAATATCCATGCAGAATCCATTATGTACATAAAACCCTTCAGATAGGTTAGAAATCCCCCAGTCTGGGCACTAACTTATGTTGAGATCATGTTGAATCTCTACACATAAATGGGATAAACCATTCATCTCCTAATCACAATATAGACAACAAAGGCCTGGGTTATACCTCAAACTTTTCCGCACTGAGTATGGAATGAGGATATATGATACAGCCAGTGGGTGGTGATTTGTCCATCAGATGGGGATGTTAAACTTGGCAGCACTTTAGTATCTTTCATAAGAGTATGTCTGAACAAGCCGGCACCTGGCTTAAAAAGTTTTTCAGGCGTGTTTAATTTTGTAACATAACAGCTAATAATTGAATGTTCAATCTACGATTCTTAAACATGTACGCAATACTAAAAGCAGAAATAAAAGATACATGAGCAAGATCTAAAAATTCTCCATCACATTTTATTCTATGTAGTCTCCCCAAGGCTACACAGTATCACCAGATTGTGTAAAATTCCTGGGTTAAACCCTAAACCTCTCCACATGGAGTGGGCACATATGACACTGTTGATTGAAATTCTTCCATTGTACAGGATGTTAAACCCTGCAGGCCCCCATGTTGTATTTCCGAAGAAAAGGTCTCGATAAGCCATCAGTGAGTTTCATCTGCTCTCTTCCTTCATTTCACTCACAGCACAAACAACACACTACACTTACAACTGTCCCCACACAAGCAAGTACTTGGATACACTGAAGAAAGCAATCTGCCACCCTACCACATTACATGGCATATTATTACATTTACAGGTGTCTGATATGGAGATAGAACACAATATTCTGCCATTTCCTTTCCTCTGGTGCCTACAGTTTAATGTGGACTCCTAGTTAAACATTTGTCATCAACCAGTTTTTACGTCTTAGAATTATATATTTCACAAAACATAGCTGGAAGTTTCCATGTCATTATTGTGCAATAGGCAAAAAAGAGATGGAAGCAAAACTACTTGTAATAACTTATTGATAGCTACATTAATACCATTGCTAGTAACAAAAACCATAAAGTTTGAATTGTAAAATTTCTTATTGCTGTCGGTCTGATAATGATATAGTAAACAAATGACCACCACACTACCAGGTTTATTTTTGAACAGTAGATCCTGATTATTACACCTCTTCCTGGAAAGTTATGAGACATCTAAGCCTATTATTCCTCAGACTGGTAGGTGAGCAGTAAAGCTTGGCCCTGGTGTTTGCAAAGACGTCGGTTTGAATCCCCATCCGGTCATCCTGTTTTTGAATTTCCATTGTTTCCTAGAATCACTCCAGGCAAATACTGGAATGATTCCTCTAGAAGGCCATGCCTAAATTCTTTCCTGTTACTTGCCTCCAGTCCTTTGCCATCTCTAATGATGTCAACAAGGCTTAATGCAAAAAAAAAAAAAAAAAAAAAAAAAAACAATCAAATTGCCGGGATACTTTCTTCAGATACACCCATGGCTACCTACTATGAGATCCCGCGTTCTCCTTCCCATGCATATTTATATAGATTCACTTCACGATATGTGAATCACAATCTCCGCCAACCACTTTGTAGTGAATCACAGAGCAACTGTAATTCTGCACTTCAGTTATGTAGTAAGAAATGTGGGAGTGCCTTTCTGAAGTTCATGCTTTCTTTATCAAAATCCATAAGCCTGAGCTGTTATGATAGATTTGCTTAGAGTGCATCAGCCTTTCTAAACATTTTATGATATCTTGAAGGAAACACCATTGTTGGTGAGTAAGGCAAGTCAAGGGTCTGCTTTAAGCATACGTTTCGTTTGTTCTTTTCTTAATAGTCTTATTACTGCTGCATATCTACCTCCTTGCTAAATATGACTGCCTATTCAATTCATTTGTCTGTAGACCATACTTCTGGGGGGGGGGGGGGTAATTCAATTAAAAAAAGGAATTAGTGGTGTTATAGTTTGAAAATACTGGAACTCGGCCTCAAAGCTGATTTTTCTGACCTAAAGCCAAACCCACTGCAGAAATTCTGTCAGTATTCACCTACAGTGATTTCTGGAATTCATGAGAAACTGAAATCTGGGTGCACTATGGACCGAACCCACACCCCTGAATGGAATGCCGGTGAACCGTAAATCCCTAAGAAAAATAATGGCAAAATTAACACAGCTGCTCAGAGTTGAATCCAATGCCTCCTTGTTCAAACAACCCAATTGGGGGTTAAACAAAGAATTTTGTAGTAAAAACTAGCAGAATTTCACAGAAATTGATTTGATCTGCTACCCAGTGGTTGGTGATACTTCAGAACAGGGGCTGTAGTCGCTTGGGTGTGTCATTTTAACAATAGAACTTGGGTCGAACTGGAATGCTTTGGTGAGGTGACATAATCTGGGGGACTTGCAGGTGTCTAAACCTCAACCGAGCATTGTATACAAGACAACAGAACTGGAAAGTGTGGTTTTGTAGCTCACCACATGCATGATCCGAAAACCTTCATTCCATAATATTGCAATTGTCTAAGCTATGAATTGCTTCCAGCATGTTATTAAGCATACAATGAATGAAATTGAATCGGTAATGACAACAATTCTGCTTTTGTTAGATCGCAACCTGAACCAGGTAAATGGGAACTACAATTTAATGCGATCACATCTGAACAGAAATTGAACCTCAAACTCTCAAAATTCGCTTTATGCATGCTGGCGTAGGTTGTTTATGGAAGTGATTGTAGTGTAAGATTTGACCATGAAACAAACCAGTGGTATATGGTTAAATGCAGATTCATTCTTTAGGTAAAATATATCAAAAGGCAAAAGCTATAAGGAAATAAGTGTAATATCAACCAACAAAGAAGTAATTGGTAAAAATTATAATCCTTATTATAATGGTTTTGGTTTACTAATGGAATAAGTGATCATGAAGCAATTATGATGGATTTTAGTGGGTTCAGTAAACCAGTGGCCAAACTTAATAGGTGCAATTATAAGAAGACACATATTTCAGAACTGAAAAGATATCTCGGGGACATGTGCATTATGTGGAAGAAGAGCACCAGTACTGTTAAAGGTTTTGGAACATTTCAAGGAAATTGTAAGAATAGGTGAAGAAACTTTTATTCTGGAACAAGAAATAAAGAATTGTATGGAACCTATAAACTGTAATAGGGAGGCAAGAAAGCTAAAGAGGTTGATACGAAGAGAATTCAATAGAGTTAAGAGACAGTAGGGATGTAAGAAATCCTAGAAATTACTAAACAATCAAATAATCCTAACAAAGAAATTGACTTTTAAGAATGTTATAGGTACAGGGGGATCATTGAAAGGTTAATTTAAAATTTTATATAGCTATATTAAAAAACTGATGGAAGCTGAAGGTATGCAGACAATTGTGGATAAAAATGGAAATGAAGCTCCGTTGATAAGAAAAAGTTGGTGATATTAAGTAACTGGTTATATTTGACCACCATTAAGGTGGCATTTATTCGCATAAGTGTAAATGAACACACTAACAAATTGGGAATAGATGAGATAAATGTTGCAAGGCAACTAAGAAAGCTAAAAAATACAAAGGGCCAGGTGAAAATGTGCTACATATATGTTAAAGATAGGTTAACTCTAGGAGAGACAAAACTGTTGAAAATTATTGCCTGATTAATTTTACCTCAGTCATAGGTAAGTCGATGGAGAGATTGATATACAACCAAATGAGAATTTTTGATGCAGAAAGAAACTGGTATGGGAACTGCTAACACATATAAATCTCAATTTGTGTGCTGTATGCATACAATATGTTATGGATAAAAAGGACAAGCAAGGTCAAGTTGATAGTGTAGCTCTAAATTTGTCCAATATATTTGATAGAATGAGGCATAAAATGGTGGTAAATATAGTGAAAACCACTGAAGTGGATTAAAAATAGACTTTCTGGGTTCAGGAATTCCTTATGGGCAGAAACAAAAAAGTTAGAATAGAAAATTAAGCATCAAAAGATGCAGCAATAAAAACTGGAGTGCCACAGGGTAGTTTATTTGAACCATTGATTTTGATTATTCTATTTAATATAATAGGATTAAACTGGGAAAGGACAGTGAAGAGATAACTGAACAGGTTGAAAATTGAATGAAAGTACACAAATAAAAAAAATAAAGTTTTTTTTTGTAATTATAGATTGTGGAAGAAATATTTATTGAAGACCTAAGTGTAAATATTTTGGTGTAATGTTTGATAGTAAATAGAATTTGATTGGGAGACATTTCAAATTCCTTTATTTATTGGAAAAGGTGATTAGGGGATGTACCAGGGAACTGAGGATACTGGGTTACAAAACCATGCTCAGATCATTGCTTGACCATTGTAGTGGTTGAATATTAAATTGCCACATTAGAGGGCATGTTAAGGATGGCAGCTAGATTTATTTGCATAAATTGCTACAGAACACATGTGTATAAGCCCTAGATTGGTGATGGGGCTTGGATACATATTGGTAGATAAAATCGGAGCAGTAGATTGAAGGGGCGAGAGAACCATGACCACAAGCTAGTTCTAAATTTGAAGTATAAGGGGGTGAGAAATTTTCTTTTAATGCTAACCAGTAAGGGTTTGGAATAAGTTATAAAGGGAAATTCTGAACAACTTACTAGATATTATGAAAGAATTAAAAATCCAATAAATACAAATATAGATGGGCAGTGAAATTACACTCAAAGAATTTGTAATAAAATTCTTAATACAGTGGGATAGAAAAGAAGATATGAACTGCATTTTGCTAAGGTTTAACTACAGTAACAGCACAATTCATTAATAGTTATTCAACTGTCAAATAAGTGTTCTACGAACCACTTAAAATATTTATGAGCAAATTGAAATAAAACGCTGATGCACCACTTAAAAATAGAAAACAAAAAAATACATATTACTGTCAAATTTCATACCTTCTTCCTTTAGCCGGGCATTGTGTCCAAAGCCTTTGATTATCTTACAGGCCTAGAAGATGCTGACAGGCTTTAGGCAAAATGCCTGTCTAAGAGAACAAAATATGAAATTTTACACTGATACACATTTCCTTCTGTAGTTTGTTTTTAATATCATGCACCAACATTTCATTTTGAGTTGACATTAAATATTTTAATTGGTAGGTACACAAATTATTTGATAATTGAATAATGTTTACTAAATGATATGCTGTTGAATATTAGCAGTAATTGGAAGTTTATTGGTATATGTCATGATAACTTCACAGGTTATGTGAAGATTTTATCAGAGAAAGGGTTAATAGATGGAAACATGGTGAATTTAGCTCATCTTAAAATGTAGTCTGTCACATTTGAAGGGCACATTGGACTGTCTAGTGGGATATTTGTGTACTAGGAATTGCCTGATGTTGAAGGGTATTCTAATCATGTCTTGTGATGGGTAGGAAGGATTTTGGTTGATACAAATTTCATTTCTGTGCAGACTTGAAGTAAATCATACTACTGGTATAGGATGCGACTTATTGATTCAAGTCTTGGGAAGTACTGTGTGACCAGGAATATACTGTGGTTGGTCTTGGAGGTTTTGTGGTATTATCTTGGTTCTCTGGGTGCAGCCGCATCGATTTGTTGAAACCTAATATTTCGGCCATTGTGCTGTGGCCTTGATCACAGGACTGCTGTGTTTGTTGCCACTATCACCTATAAATAGCAGTGGGAGCGTGCACAAGCTTACCGTCTGTGATGACGTCACAGTCGTTACCACGCCTAGCGGAGGTTGTCGGAGGGGGCCATTTGTCTTGCGTCGTCCTCAGTTGGTATGACCAATTACAAGACTGTCAAAATTGGTAATATCTAAGGTAACAGCAAATCTTTAAAGGTGACTTTGAAAATGTACCTAACTATCCAGAAATATTACAAATCACGCAACCCCAAAATGATTAGCTATGAAAAAGACACAATGGGGGTATCAGCAGACAATAGAAATAATTAATACAGATGATCCTGAATCAGCAGGAAAGGGGAAGGAAAATTGTCAATTATGAAAAATTGTTTAGAGTTATAAATAATTCGAAAATTCATTTAAGGAACTCAACTTAATACTTAATAGTGTTGTCAGTGTATTTATACCAAATAAATATTTCTTGAAATAAAATAGTAAATGATGAAAAGAATGCAAATTTTGATTTTTCAAAAAGGGTGTCTTAATTCCGACCTCTGATCCAGTTGTTATTTACTCATTTTTGTGGAGAATTGTATTAATTCAGTGTTCAGATCTTTTTTTATTATATTTATTAATATGATAACATGTTTATACATTTTAATACATAAGTAATTACCTATCCACATGAGAAAAAAAAGGTTAAAAAAGACGAGCACATCTTGTGGCACCAGAGTAATCATTTTGAACACATCACCCATTTCTCTCCTCACATGTCTTGGGAATTGCACTTTCCACAAATTGGTCATTATACATCCTCATTGCTTGAGCTATCCTCATCATCGGTAGTTTCTCCCCTTAGAGTCACTTGAACTTGAGTCATACTTCTTTGTATTTTTTTTTTTTTTTTTTTTTTTTTTTGAAGTTTTGTTGATGATGACCGAGCATTGTTAGCATTCTTCCCTCGCATTCGGGAGGACGGCAGTTCGAATCCCCATCCGGGCATCCAGATTTGGGTTTTCCATGGTTTCCGAAATCACTCCAGGCGTATTCCAGGATGCTTCCTTCAAAAGGGCCATGGCCAAATTCCTTCCTGTTCCTTGCCCCCAGTCCCATCCCGCTCCAATGATCTCAATGTCGAAAAGGTGTAAAGCCATAAGCAAAAAAAAAAAAAAAAAAAAAAAAAAAAAAAAAAAAAAAAACACAAACAGAATTTAAGTGAATAAGGTGACTTGTATGTGCAGATTTGAGCCAACTCCCTCCAGCGACCTACCTAGGTCTCATTGCTTCTTCCATGCCAAGATGGCTCGCTGCTGTTATCCATGTCAAATGAGGACATACCGGCTAATAGGTAGGTGGTAATAATGTTCTGGCTGATCAGTATATGTACAGTTATTAGTATAGATGCCTTCTGAAACCTTCTGCAAATAAATGTGTAATTATTCAGCAATTATTAATAATCTTATCACAAGACACATATCTGAAGAATCGTTGACTTCTATGCTCGATACTTATCCATGGATCCCATATGGCAATCTGTTCTTGTCTAACCGCTAGGCTGGACAGAGCTCCCTCGAGGGTCATCAGAGGGTGGCAGTCAGGTCACTACAACAATGTGTGCGCAAGCTGCTATCCTAGATTGAGATACTTAAACATTATGGGTGCATATATGGTTTCATATGTATAACATAAAAATTTAAAGGAAATTCATGATTGTGAACTTTGAAGGAATGCAGCGACCTACAAATATCTCTAACAGTAGGAGATACAGTTTGATATTGATGGACATGAATTGTATGAAGAACTTAATATGTTTATCCATGTATATGAAGGAAATGGCGACATTATTTTAACTGAAGTGTTCTTCACTATCGAAGTAGTCCTAAGGATTATTGACACCTGTGAAATTTGTGTCTGCAGAAAGGAGTTTTTCGAGGTTAAAAATTATTAAAACATATTTCAGGAATTCGATGACACAAGATCGGCTATCAGCCTTTACTTGCTTTTCTTTGGTTTAAAATGACAACCCAATCGTTAGATTATTGTGCTTTAATTAAAGAATTTAGTATCAGGAAAAGCAACAAATATAATTTTTAAATCCCTGCACATATCTTTTAATGCTTTTATGTGCCTCAGTTTATTAATAATTCATCATCTTTATGTTTAATCTCAATAAACCTCTAATATAATAGTTTAAAAATCAATGTTTTTCTTATATATAACTTTTGCATTTCTCTTCAATCATCAGAAATACCTACTTTCGATTCACAAACTTTGTACAAAGGACAAGGGCCTTGAACAAAACCTTCCGCCCGGTGCTTCGCTAAAATTAAGGGCGCCGCTGGGAATATGATATACAACAGCTCATAATTATAGCATTTTCAGGTCTCCCTCTGGAAATTTTAGTCTGTTATTATCACAGTTAGGATCATTGATACTTTGTTTAGCAAGTAACAACTAAACAGTGTTATTTAGAGATTTCAATGTTTTATTTCTCAAGCAAAGCAGTTAGAGAATAAATATGGAGGCCGTGATGTTTTTTTATTTAACTTAAATTCCTCTACAGTAATAAAAAATAATAGGAGAACCGCAATTTATAGTTATTGTGGATATTTATCAATACTGTAATTACGGCATGTTCCCTAATGAGTGGTATCTCTGATCATGATGCGCACTATTTAGTATCAAGTTCGGAAGTATTGCAATTCAGATAAAAATAAGGCTGCTCGTCAAAAGAAATATAAATAGTAAAAATGGTCAGAAGTGAACACAGGGTAATAGTACAAAAATTGATTTTGTACTAAATACATTACTAACACTTTTTGAAGGATACATTTTCTTTATTTTTTAAACTATACTCTGAGGCCAAAAACTTGTATGTATGTGAACAAATGGAGAATTTCAGTAATAAAATGAAAACTATAGGGAATATAATAAAATATAAAATAGGAAAAATGTAAACATTCAAATGGCAAAAGTACGGAGGTTGGACAAAATAATATGAAACACCATGTGATAGAGTACAGGTTGTTGCATGTTGGCATCACTACTTCTGTGTGGATACTGCGATGCACATGTACGGCATAATTTTTTTTAACGTCTCTTAACAGTGAGGTCTTTAGAGACCAGAAAGGATGGGGGGCAAGGAATTCCGGCCATGGCCCTTTTGAAGGAAGCATCCCGGCACTTGCTGGAGTGCTTAGGAAACCACTGAAAACCCAAATCTGGATGCCCGGACGGGGATTCGAACCGGCGTCCTCCCAAATGCGAGGCGAGAACGCTAACCGTTACACCACCACACATGGTACGTAATTGATGTGGAGGGTCTTGTAGGTTATGTGTCAGGGTGCTATAAGCTTTGATCTGTAATGGTTATAACAAGCGATCGGTGAAATTGCGTGATCTGTCAGACTTCGAAAGAGGGCAAATTGTTGGAGCTCGGTTAGCGGGAGTGTCTGTGTCAAAACAACTGAAATGTTTAATGTCTCATGAGTGACAGTAATCCCAGTAATGACAGCATACACAAAACATTGTAAAACATCGTCGGCGAAGAGGAATAGTGGATGAAAACCAAAGTTAACCGACATAGACCAATGAAAATTAAAAAGGATTGTGGCCAGACAACACAAAACTACCGGAGCAAAAGTGTCAGCAGAACTCAACCACCTGAGTAATACTGTTTTGACAAAAACAGCATGGTGGGAGATCCAAAAAGCTCAAATTCATGGGAGGGCTGCAATCGCAAAACCCCTTATAACGGATACCAACGCTAAGCTGCGAAAGAAGTGGTGCCACAATTATAAAAACTGGACACTTGATGATTAGTATGGAACGATGAATCATCGTTCATATTGTTTCCTACTAATGGCTGTGTTTATGTATGGAGAACACCAAAAGAAGCCCTCCATCCGGACTACCTGCATCCTACAGTCAAGCTTGTGTGAGGTTCCATTATGATTTGGGTGGCTATATCGTGATATTCAACTGGTACTCTCATTCATATCACTCGCTGGATGACTGCGAATGAATATCTCCACATCATCAGTGATCAAGTTCTTAGTATGACTAGAATATTGCTGCCAAACACTGCCATCTTCCAAGATGATAATGTGCCCATACAAAAAGCCAAAAAGATTCTGACCTGGTTCGAGGGGAATCAGAATATCATCAAACATCTTCCCTGGCCAGCACAATCACCAGACCTCAATATAATTGAACACTTGTGGGGAGTTTTGGAACAGAAAATAAGGAGCAGATTTCCACCTCCAACATCATTGAAGCAGTTGGCAAATGTTTTTGTATAAGAATGAGACACAATTCCAATGGAAACTATTCAGACACTCTATAAATTTATTGCGCGAAGTATGCAGCTGTTCTATGAGCAAAAGGTGGCCCAACACCATATTAATAAATCAATAATATGTAAATTTCAGGTGTTTATATTATTTTGTCCAACCCATGTACAACAAAATGGATTTTGCTTAGTAAAGTAGGGAATTTTTAAAATATGTAATGAACATTTTACTTCAGTTGTAGGCTTCTTCAAACTGCTTTCCCAAATAGATTTGTGGGGATACAATTGTCACTACACTCAAAAATAAGAAAACTCATAAAACAATTATAATATAAAAATTCTGATAGCTATGATAACATTTCAATTAAAAGATGTTAACATTGTATCTGTCATGTAATTGCCAGGGTCTGCAATGAATCCTTAATGGAATGGATATTTCCAAATAAACTAAGATAGGCAGTTGTAAAAACATTATTCAAAAAAGAAGAGAGAAGTAAGGTGCATACA
>JARYHS010000101.1:0-27423 GCA_031002005.1 Vandiemenella viatica | reverse complement strand
GAGACAGAAAATTCCGACACCGATCGAACTAATGTTGGTAGTGCTGATACTAGTGAATGTGGTACTGACATAGAGGATGAATAAAATTATGTTACCTATATAGATACACTTATGAATAATTATGTGAGACATTATATGATTCAGTAAGACTTAAAACACACATGTAAAATGGAAGTTCCTTAAATAAAACTATAATTTATCAAATATATTGTTTTCTGAAAAAAAAACAAAATTTAGAAAAAAAACACGGGTGCTAGGTTTTTTTTCATGTTTTTTTTCACAAAGCTGAAAAAAAACATTTTGTTTTTTTTCAGTTTGCAACACTAGGCATGCGACAAGGAGTATTTCAAGCGAAGCAACACGCTGCGACATGTAGCAAGCAACAATGACGCATGCTACAGGTTGGGCCTTGTCGCCGGTCGTATGGGCCACTGTGCGACAAAAATATAGCGTGTCGCACGATGTTGCCAGTATCCAAGCGGTAGTGGACGAGTGCGACAGAAAACTGGTGACATGGAGTGGAATGTGCAGAAAACAACCTTATTTATTGAAGATTATCATACTTCACAGGAGTTGTGGAATAACAAAAGTGCAAAGACAGGAAAGCGAATAGTGACAAGTTAATACTACTTGCTAACAATTACGAATGTTCATTAGATGAAATAAAAAAGAAAATCAAGAATTTGAGGTCTGCTTTTCATCGTGAACATAAAAGGATTACTAAACCAAAGAGCGGCTCTTCTCCTAAAGAAGAGAAATGGTTTGCTTATAAACTCCTGACATTTTTGTTAGATGTTGACATTCCAAGACAAACTTTTTCAACAGCAGAAAATTATGAGGTACGTTAATTAATACATGTAACTAATTATGTTTGACAGAATAGTTTACCAATGACAGATCCAGAGACGGAATAGGGGCTTTACAATCTTTTTAGTTATACAAGTAAATAAAAGTAGTGTTATGGTGGGTTTAAAATATATATATATATATATATATATATATATATATATATATATATATATTTTAAAAATTGTCGTAATTAAAACTTTACAAAAGGACTTACATATAATTAAGATAGGCTGTATTAACAGCGTATGTAGAAAAGTGTTTCCAAATTTAGATTGTGGTAAATAATAGTAAAAAACTTTTCTTGAATCGACCTTTCATTCATACAGTTGTGTATGATAGGGATAAATTGTCATATAATGGTAACTTAGCTAAATATATTATTTTACGTACGAATACATAGTTTATGTTTTTTTTCTTAGTATTTGTCTTGCCAAGATACTTTTTCTTCTTTTGATATAAAGTACCTTGCGATTCGCACTACTTTTAACAAATAAATCTCTGATCCACCACCTAGGTTTTTTCCGTTTTCTTCTTTTATTTCCATTTGCGAGGATCAAATAAGCAGCAGCTGCCACTGCTTCTGATGCCATAACGCATAACGTGAAATGCTTTTGCCGCATGCTACAAGCAACGGCGACAAGTAGCAAGCGACAACTGGCAACAGATTCTTGGGCGACATTCGACTTGCGACAAAGTATGATGACGCACGGCGACATGTAGCAACAAAATAACTCGTGTAGCATGCTACATGTTGCTCGTTGTTGCCTCAGTGGAAACGCGCCTTTACGCCTCGTCAACGTCAGGGTCATTAGAGGCGGAAAAATCACTTGGAGAAACGAACAGGAAGGTATTCGGTCATGGATTTTTGAAGGAACCCTTCCGTTATTCGCCCGAAGTGATATCGGGAACTAATAGAAAACCGAAATCTGGATGTCCGGACGGGGATTTCAATCCGCGTCCTCGCGAACGAAAAGTCAGAGCGTTACCCCTCACGCACCATGCTCGTTGGAATAGGCGGAATGGTTATTTGGGAAGCAAAGTAACAAAAGGTGGAAGACGAAGTAGGACCACTAATAAAATAAGAGTGGATTTTTATCAGTTGATTAAGGATTTAACATGGAGGTGACAGTTAAGGCAGGAAGCGAAAATATTGTTTATGAAGTATGCTACCAACCAAGGACGAAGAGAGACAGGCGGCACAGATGAAGTTTCTGAGAGGAATAGAATAGTACGTCATAAGGATGGACAAGATCAGATACTGCTTTCCTTAAAGGTTGACGCTTTAGAGGAAGAGGTTGCAATGGTTGTACCATGTCATGAGGGTGAAGGAGCGGAGAGTGCCTCAGTTGCCGGCCCTGGCAGTGTAGTGGCTAGCGCGCTGGCTTCGCATTGCAAGGGCCGCCGGTTCGAGTCCGGCCTCGGGCATGGGTGGTTTTAATTAAGTGTTGTATTCGTCTTGTGCTGTCCTCACTGTAGTGTCCACAATATCATGATTAGAGCCTGATACAATACTCTGTACAAAAACAAATTGGAGCTGGCTAAATGGTCGCAATGACCGAAGGCCATTAAAAAAAAAAAGTGCATCAGTTAACGCTCTCGGGCAAAGAGAAGGCGAGAATACCGAGGGAAATATTTATATATAAATGCCTAAGGAGTTGATTCTACACATAGTGCAAAGGTATCTTGGACATACCGTCCATTAGAGGATGTACCGGGCGACTTGAAGCGAAGACGTCAAATGATGATGATAAGTTTGTGGTAACTTTTCTCCCCTTGCGGCTTTACTTCTCGTCGATGTCGAGGTCACTGGAGCCGAGAAACGACAGGAGGCAAGGAGTGGGAAGGAATTCAGCCTTGCTCTTTTGCAAGAACCATCTCGCCATTCGTCTGCGCAATTTCGGGAAAACTTGGAAAACCGAAACCTGAATGGCCGGACCTATATTCTTCCGAACGCCAGGTAACGCTCACCAACCATACTCGGTACAATAGGTACACTCAAAGAGCAAAGGCGACACTGAGACTAGTTTTTTTTTTAATTTTACTTGTGGCTTTACGCCTCGTCGACGTCGAGATCATTAGAAGCGGGATGGGACTGGGGACAAGGAACGGGAAGGAATTTGGCCATGGCCCTTTTGAAAGGAGCATTCCGCAATTCGCCTGGAGTGACTTGGGGAAACCTCCCGAAAGCGAGGGAGACAAGTTAAATGAAAGTGAGTACAGGAGTTCAGGAAAATTAAAAATCCTGGTACTGCTTTGTTTTATAAGTGATAAAAGGTAGAAAATGATTTAAGCAGTGCAACTTTTACTATTTATTTTTATTCTACCACTAGCTTTACGCCTCGTCGACATCGAGATCATTAGAGGCGGGGAAAGCATTTGGGAAAGGAACAGCAAGCAATTCGGACATGGCCTTTTAAAGGAACCACCTCTGGAGTGATTTGGGGAAACTGTGGAAAACCCAAATCTGGATGGCAGGACGGGGATTCGAACCAGCATCCTCCCGAATGTGTTAACACTCACCCAACACGTTCGGTACCTTTATGACCATACAAGCTTTGAATATATATGGTTTGCTAAATTAGATTCAGCTAAAGATACTTAACTGGTAAGCAAATAATTTTACTGCAACAGTTACTTTTGATGATGTTTTATTTTCCGCTGTTCGTGACGCGTTTCAAGAAGTGATTCTCATTTTAAAACGCAATATTGCTACATTTTTAACGTGTGAAGTGTATGTGTTAGTTTCTGCTGGATATTGGTAAAACTTTTGGTGTAATCCCGGAAATAAAAATGTTGTACTAGATCAATTTTACTAGTTGCAATTTCTTGATCTAGTACAACATTTTTATTTCCCGGATATCTCCAAAAGTTTTACCAATGTCCAGCATTAAAAATGTACCAAATTGCGTTTGAAAATGAGAATCACTTCTCAAAAAGCGTCACGCACAGCGTAAATTAAAACATCATCAATTTTTTTTTTTTTTTTTTGTAACTGCTTTACGTCTCTTTTTAACATCGAGGTCTTTAGAGACGGGAAAGGATGGGGGGGCAAGGATGGGGGGGCAAGGATGGGGGCAAGTAATGGGAAGGAATTCGGCCATGGCCTTTTGAAGGAAGCATCCCGGCGTTTGCCAGGAGTGATTTGGGGAAACCATGGAAAACCCAAATCTGGATGCCCGGACGGGGATTCGAACCGCCGTCCTCCCGAATGCGAGGCGAGAACGCTAACTGTTACACCGCCCCGCTCGGTAACATCATCAAAAGTAACTGTGTTGTAGTAAAATTATTTGCTTGCCAGTCAACTGAAAACGGTTACAGACTTTTATAAGTCCATTTATTATGTATAAAGTAAAGATACTTTAGACCGAGCGGGGCGGTGTAACGGTTAGCGTTCTCGCCTCGCATTCGGGAGGACGGCGGTTCGAATCCCCGTCCGGGCATCCAGATTTGGGTTTTCCATGGTTTCCCCAAATCACTCCAGGCAAATGCCGGAATGCTTCCTTCAAAAGGCCAAGGCCGAATTCCTTCCCATTCCATGCCCCCATCCTTGCCCCTCATCCTTTCCCGTCTCTAAACACCTCGATGTTAAAAAGAGACGTAAAGCAGTTAAAAAAAAAAGATACTTTTAGGTCGACTTAGATATGAGACGTCGAATGCGGAAAAGCAATATAGCCGAAGAAGCACGAGCAAGATTCGATGTAAAAAATAACATCTGTGCACTAGACCACTTAACAATAATCCGGGTAAAACCAGTCATCCTTCATTCCCCTACTACAGTTGGACTCGCGTAATTTGAACGACAGCAAACGTTTCAACACTGCCATCGCGCTAAAGAGATTTTCATTACAGAGATGACTGGGCAAAATAAACTGAATGTCAAGGAGAAACGGGGAAAAACAAATTGCAGAGCCTAAAGGGCATTAATTATCAGTCAACGCCGCCATCAGCAAAACGAGAAGATTTCCAAGTTTTTCGCTGGTATGTTTTTAGGAGACATCGTCAGGATTTCCCGCGGTGTAACCACAGCTAATTGTGGTCAAGCGGTCGTAAGGTGTCTCATCCATAGAAGGCCACGGCAATATGTATCTCTACTCCACCAGATAATAACTGAACCGAAGGTCATGCAGTCACAGCCAATGGAAGATCACATTATCTATGCAGGAAACACGAACCGAACTTACAACAAAGCATTTTGTGATCTTGAAATTTGTTTCCATACACAAAAATATAAATGGATTTGGTCAATGTTGAATAACAATCGCACAGCAACAAAGGCGAAATAATCCCGAAAGAAAATTAACTTCTTAATGTATAATCCTTGATTTTTTTAAAGTTTGTTTGGAAACATATAAAACTATTGACACTGACTCAAGACCGACATTCACTCAAGACTACTTTTAAGAACTCTACTACCTTTCGAACTTAACCACTGATACATTTTTAGAAGACTTCCTTTCTAAGTTGTCAATAAATCTCTCGTAAATTACTAATCAAATGATGATAATGGAATTGCTTATTCTTCTCGTCGACATAA
This sequence comes from Vandiemenella viatica, assembly GCA_031002005.1. Classification (NCBI taxonomy): domain Eukaryota; kingdom Metazoa; phylum Arthropoda; class Insecta; order Orthoptera; family Morabidae; genus Vandiemenella; species Vandiemenella viatica. The sequence continues at coordinate 22,040 of JARYHS010000101.1, read as the reverse complement.
TATCCATAACTTTTCGAAATTTATATAAGAAGTTGAACAGCTCTTAGAGATATTACTGGAATGACAATTCATTTTTAGAAACTACTGTGTAGACTACAAATTTCCAATAACAACTTCGTATTCTTGTAAATTATTAGCTGTAACCAGGGAACGCCATATTATATTGGTTGTCCGGGTATAACCGTATCAATTCATCAAAACCTAACGTTTCAGCCATTATTTTGTGACCTTCTTCAGAGGACTGTCATATGGCTGGAGTCGCTTCGCCCTTCTTCAGAGGACTGTCATGGCTGGAATCGCTGCGGCAGCATTTTGATAAATTGACGCGGTTAATCCCGGACAACCAAGGTAACGTCGACAACGACCGCGCAAGTCTGAGCACCCACTTAAGGAACGCCATGTACAACCGTGAGCTTTCGTCGCTGGAATGTCTTATCACTGTAGCATAGCGAAGAGAAAAATAACAATGCTTCTTAAGAGCGCTGTTGATAGAGATTTGGAAGTTCGCCGTAGGAACAGAAACTGTTACTTTTGTTGAGGCTGCACGTCTCGCAACTGACGAGGTCATAAGAAATAGCACCTTGAAGACTGACAAGGCTATAGGCTATAGGTGATAGTTTACACCGAAGAACTGTAGCGATTTATCAGCACGTGGAAAACTGAAATTGCATTTCGGATGTCAGGGCAAAATTTTATCGTTCGTTCACTAGACACACTCGGGAGAGGACAGGGGTTCAAATCTTTATTCGGGCATCCAGATTTCGGATTCCCACTGTTTTCCAACTTCACTTCAGACAAATAATGGGATAGTTCCTTCAAAAGACCTTAACTGAATTCCTTCCCGTCCCTTGCTCTCACTCCTCCAGCTCCTCTAATGACCTCGACGTCCGTGGGGTATAAAGCTCCATCTCCAACAAAGGGAGCGTGCATAAACCACGTAGCTCCATTTTTCCCTCCTATGAATCGCCCCCCTCCCCCCACGTAGCCCTACTGGCTTTTACCTCTACCCCCCCCCCCTTCCACGTAGCACGTAGCTTTTTTTCTTTTTGATTCCAGAAGACATTTTGTACGGTTTTCTCTTGTCAGACTATTGTAAATTACATACGGAGATAATTAACTGAGGGAAATAAATGTTCACATGCTGTTGTGAGTTCTGTTCCTCATTTTGACTGTGAAAAATGTTATGAAAGGAAAGCTACGTGGCCTGGCTCGGAACCCCCCCCTCCCCCCCCTCACGTAGCCCAGCGTAGCCTTCCAGCCAACCCCTCCCCCCCCTGGCCCGAGCCACGTAGTTTGTGCACCGTCCCAAAGTGTACACTTCTTAATTACAATATTCCAAGCCACCAAACTCCATTGCCTTGAAAGGAAATCAGAGCTTTATTTCGAAAAAATAAATTGAAGTATATTTCTAACAGTTTGTAAGGATACACAGTCTCCTAACATTTAAAGCATTAATGATTAACGTTCTTTTCATTTTCTTATGTGCTTCTTGTTTAGTTTAATATTTTATGGTGTAATTAGTTTTCTATTTATTCAATTTGGACGAAAGTTATCTCTGTGGAAATGTGTAAGATAATCTCTGAATAATGAACGGTGAGTGCAAGAAGATCTTTGGCGAAAAAGAAAAAAAAAAGAGACGTATGTTGAGATAAAACTGTGAATTGTATCTGTGCGCGAAGAAGCAGTAAAATTAAATGAATTTAAAATAAAAACCAAGTGGAGTTTTTATTTGTTTATTTTTCATTAAGAATAATAAACAAATGTTAAACTCTAATACTAACAGGAAAGGTTAGTAAAGTCTAAAAATATTATTCATGGCGTCCCGGACAGAGACGATGAGTTATATAAAACCAGTAAAAAAAAATATTAAGTTATTTTTATTTGTATTTACCATAAATTATTTAATCTCACTCTAAACTTATCTTACCAGGCAGCTGTTTTATAGTGTTTTCAAACTTAAGAAAAAGCAAACATCGCCTTAATTGAGGCAACAGTAACTAACTACTAAGGAGTCTAATGGGAAACCCAGTGACTGACAAATTTCGATTTGGCCAACCGAATGCCGTTACACAGCATCTCTTCCTTCGCGTTACTTACAATTAGTGGCCTGGCTCTAATTCTTTCAAAGGGAAAAGCAGAAAGCACTGTGCCATCAACATCAACAACTGAAAACCGGGAATGGTAATAGTCACTCCATAATATTAATAAATAACACTAAAATGAACTATTTATTCACTTTAGACGTTTAATTACTTTGCCCAAAGACAGTCTCGATTTTTGTTATACGCCTATCTGCACTACTAGTGCGCAGGAAGTTATGGTAGAAGTCTGTTTAACAAGAATGAAGTCGTATTGTGTTCACTATAAGATGATATTAGTCACGTCCGCTGCGACTGCTTAGCTCGCAGTTTTGCAGTGAACCATGAACAGGTAAAGTCACTGATGAAGTCTTAAATCAAAGGATAAAAACAGTCTAGAAATAAAATAAATACAACGCTTTTTCAAATGCTACTGATGAAATCAGTCAACGTCGAAGCTGCATGGCACCCAGGGTTAAAAGCTAATAAACCAAGAGCCAATCACAAAAATATTTTAGACTGAATAACATGTCTTCAAAATTCTTTTCTAACACAGTCATGTTATATCTTCAATAATCCTTGATTAACCCTCTTCGCCATGTTTTGTTCGAAACCCATCGTTTGATCGTTGGACAACCCAATGATCGCAACGAAGTCAGTGACTTGGTAACGAGCTAACTAAAGCTCTGGGAATCTCCCAACACAACCTAGAGGATCGGCCAGACGACTATCTCTAGTTGGACAAAATCATATACCTCTCAACTAGACCGCCGGGGGGGGGGGGGGGGGGGAAATCTTTTTAAATTTACTGACTGAAAGCAGTATCTCACTCTTCACTTATATTTCCGTGCAATAAGATTGCTCTACAGCAAATAAAACTACAAATAGCCCGATATAAAAAATCACTAAGATCATGAAAACATTGATCTCAATATTTAAATTTTACGTTTTGAAATCCCACGAATCTGTTTTATATATTTCGAGCATTTCTCGTTTCTTTCGATACCATAGCCCAATTAATTACACAATTAAGTAAAAACACAGCCGAGGGTTTTACAGATACTAACTAAAATTCATTTCAGACATTAATCAACTGGATCGAATGGAAAATTATTTGTTTACTTGAAACACTTGAAACACGACCAGTCACAGAAAGCAAGAGAAAGAGGCAGGTCGTATTGGTTTCGCAGATTTTAAGGGTAACAAATCTTGGACATATATTGTAATGTGAAAATCAAAATTTCTGAGATTCCCATATATCCACAAGAAAAAAAAATTTAAGCACATTCAAATGTGTAATTCATTGACTAAGCAATTCTACCATTACTCATTATTGCTGTTATTACTTTATGCTAGGATTTAGTGATAAGTAAAAGGAATAATAATCGAAAGCAATTATTAGATCGTACCTACAAATTTTAAGACACTGATGTAGACTTTATCATGCAGAAAAGAAAAACAAACACAAGATAATGCAGAGAAAATGACAATGGAGAAAATAAACAAAACCCAGAAATTATCTTTTTTTTTCGAAAATAAAATTTTCTGGAACTAATCAAATAAATGTTAAGCTTACTACTAAATTGGCACTAGCAAAAAGTGGACTCTTTTATAATCACTTCTTATCTATCATCTGCAAATAAAATTTCTGGCCACAGGATTTTTTAAAATTAAAGGATGGACATTGGAACAGACAGAAGATATTTGATAACAATACGGAAGATCCACTGAATTATGGCGGTAAAACGTGCAACTAAGGAGTGTTGAGGTAAGAGGTTGGCAAAGGATATGAAATATTGGCAGACCCTAATAAGAAACTATTTTGCAGTTCCCGAGAAGGAAGTGCTGGAGATGTTTTGAATGGTGTGAGACGTGGCAAGGCTGTTGGTGGCACCTGCAAGGGATTAGGGTGCGCCAACGGAAGAATGTATTGTTCCCGGGGTGAGCAGGTAAACCTCCCGCAGGTCTGTAGTGGTTGCCGGACGACCCTTGTAAGCAGCTTAACAAAGAAACTTTCGTGTTTCAATATTCATGCCATTAAAGAGCTTACTGCGACTTACAAAGGCGATATGAAATGAATCAACCATACATGTTACCCATGTCATCTTTAATTTGATACTTCACAACTTTTCCTCAGTTGTTTTTTCAAAAAGGTTTTGAAGTTAAAATAGACTAGTTACAACTGTTTTGTAATTTGCCTCGTCATAGCAAGTACCATCAGTGTAGATTAAATTGTACTTACTGTTAACGAGTATATTGCAATATCTTTACATATAACTAATCATTATGTAAATATATACTCCTTACGGACTACTTGTTCGTCACAAACAGTCTTTGATCCTGATTTTTTGCTGAAGCTCAACATTCTGCTTGCAACTTCAGTGTTGGATTTTGAATTCGCCTAACCTAATGTACTTCTCTTGTGAAATTGTATACGGCGGCAACAAAATAGCAAAAGACATTACGAAACCAGTGCTCTGTAATTATAAAATAGTGCAACATGTTGGACGATTTCAAAATTCAACAGCTAACTCGCGACAAATAAAATGGGCAGAATGTTGAACTGCAACATAAAAATAGATCATTGAGTGTGCAAAAAGTTCTATTTCTGGCCAACATGTAAAATCTATACTATCTATTCTGTAAATAGAATGTATTTACATAATTATTAGTGATGTAAATATATTGAAATTTTCCACAATACGAGTAGGTGTACTTATTTACAGCCATTGATGATGTCACAAACTATAAGGACGAAACAATAATGGGAATAACCAATTTATATAAAACAATTGTTAAGAGACTGTATTTAATTGACAGAAAAAATATTATCTTTGTTTTGCTATCATGGGGACGACACTAAAAAGCAAATCCATATACGGCATTCACACTACTACACCAAAACAGTTCCAAAATTGTTTAGTTACTGGTTTCTTTCTTGATTTTTTTCCCCCCTTTTGTAACCATAATCTGTTTACTGACTACTTTTCGAACGTATTTCATATGCTGTTCGCGCGGATACCAATCTTCGCAGTTTTCTAGTTTCCTAGCAAATTCTTGTTCTCTGTATTCTTTTTTGGGCTAGTTGTTTCTGGTAATTCCACTCTCTGTCTACTGTTTATTGCTCTCAAATCGAGACTGGTGGTTCGGCGGTAACGTTTGGACCTGACATTCGATAGGTCGCAGGTTGGATCCCCGAGCTGGCCGTTAATGCCTTGGTTTCCAGATAACACTCCAGTTTGAATGATAGGTTGAACCCTTGATACTGGCCTTGTTAAATTTACCTCCTTGTTCAAAATCCTTTCCCGGCTCTGTGGTTCTAGGTGACAGATAAAGCCTCAATGAATGAAAAAAGTACATATTTTATCCATACTTAGCCCTGCACAATATTTCAAATATTTTTCTTCTTAATTTAAAATTAATGTCAGTATGTAAAAAGCAAAGTGCAAAACTTCAAATAATCAACAGTTTTGAGGTCCTGTGATGCTTTCGTGCAGTAATGTTTCCGATATCTCTGACTGCAAAGATGATTATGTCTGTATGTAATTTCACGCAATGGTGCATCCTGATCAATTACGATTTTGTCGTTCTACCTGAACTTAAGGTAGCTTTATTTAGGACCTTGTGTATAATGGACATCGCTAACAGTGGTCAATTTCGACGTATAATGTTATACCTCTGGATATGCTGAATTAGCGCTTGATTTCAATAACAAGTGGGAGCTAAAGATATTATTGGTAGGTAAGGAAATTAGCGACTAGAATTAGACACCGAAGGAGGTGCTGAACAATAAGTCACTAACATGAAAGTTGATTGCAGTGAAATTGCCACCGGGTATACAATTTCAGTTGAGTTTAATAATATTGGTTGGTGTCTTCTTAAATTTTGAAAATCGAGTGTGCAGGGTGGGCAGTAACGCTCTGGCCTCGCATTCGGCAGGACGCGGGTTCGAATGCCCGTCTGGTCATCCAAATTTCCGAAATTACTCTAGGCGAATGTCGAAATGGTTCATTAAAGAAGGCCATGGACGAATTCCTCTCCGTTCCTTGCCTTAGCCCTTTTCCTCTTCTAATGACTAAGACGCCGACGAAGAGTAAAGTCATAAGAAAAAACTGATCAATAGCAACTGAGGGAAATGGCCCCACAAAATTAGTTATTCATAACCAAATTGGCAACACTTTGGCGTAAGTATCTAAACCATGAATTCTTTTTTGTGAAAGAACTTCATGCAACCCTGTCAATTTGAGTTCGTTGGCGATAAACTTGGTTACGTTAGCATGGGTCATCGGCTGTCCCCTATTACATCAAGAGTGCTGTAGGATTTCCCGCCACTGCTTGCGTAAGCAGTCCATAATCCCGACGGAACAACTGGTTAGGATGCTGTGAGGTACCGACCAGTGCGTAGGTGGTTGTAACCTCGTTTTTCAGTGTATGCTCGCAAGATGTCCACAAAAAGGTGTTTTAACAAAAACTTACCGTAGGTACTCAAGGTAGATACAATATGTTTTGCTCTTCTAACCTAGACCTGAATTTTATGTAAACAAAACAGCGCAAATTATAACTTCTCTTTGGTAGTTTTTATGACAAGCCTTTTGTTGGATCTCATGTTAATTAGTAACATTTCATAAAAGGTCTGATATCAAATAGTCTAAATCAATCGCCTATAAATCATTGCACAAACTCCAAATTTTTTTAACAGTTCAAGACATACTTAACATCTTCGTGTATCATGTTAATGACTTCAAATATTAAACATCAGTACATATTATTACCAATACTTCCGTTTAGGGAGAAAATAAAATCTCAGTAATATAGTTTATCACAAGATTCCTTTATAAAGCAAGTGCGTGAAGAACTCCAACATCCTGAAATAAATTTAAACTATTTACTAAACGTTGATGTAAACAAATCCACTCCGTTCCTGTTCCTACCACTATCTTCCTTTTTTGATTCCAAATTAATTACATACTGTTGACGCTTAACCAAGCAAAAGGTAAGTGCTGAACAGGTAAGTTTGGTACCAGCATCTGTCATGTTATTGTTTTTGTGAAATGTTTGGAACTTTGCTTATAACTACAATACTGGAACCAACATTTTCGACATTGCTGAATGGCAGCTAATAGTAACATTCCAATATATTTCGAAAAACAAATATCCGAGTTTTATAAAAAGTTATACTTTGTAATTTCATAAAAATTCGATCTACCTGTATACACATATACTTGTCTCTTTAAGCATCTGCTAACTGAATTATTGTCTACTTTAAGAACTGGTGTTTTGAGCATAGTTATTGCGACGGATTTTGTATTATGTAAATACTAACAACTTTGATTTTTTTAGATTGTGTTCAACGATAACACACAGCACGCTATTGTAATCTAACAATGACTTGCAAGAAGTTCGTCTCGAAATAACTAAGAGTGCAGTCAAACATAGATAAAAAATTAGGAAAGAATGGCCAAGTCACTGGCCCACATGGAATTTATGGTTAAATATTTAAAGTAATGACGGAACAAGAAAGTACACATTAGAAATTTTAAATATGGTTGTTTAGTGTACTTTATATTGTACGAAAATAACGTACCAAGAAAAGCAACCGATCATAATATGATGATTTCACATTTATCAGTTTCTTGTCTCGTCTGTTGGAAGCATTTCTAAGATTCAATCCCAAGATAATATAGAGAAAGTCGAGTTTTAAGTTGATAACTTACAGTTTGTTTCCGAACTGATGTTGGCACACGAGAAGCACTGGTCTCTTTAAACCACCTCAGCAATATAGGGATATCAATGTCGATTTACGTGAGAAGATGACTGAACTCAACATATGTCGACCAGCGAGAATGAAATATAAGAAGCAAGTTTAGTTATGATGTCTGGCATCCATTATACCGCCTGGTATTCTTCGACCAACGACGGCCGGCGATGTTCTTGCTCTCTGTCCATAGATTTCGGTATTATAGAAAGCAAACAAGGAAGGTTAATATTTGTATTTGTGACTTGCAATTGGATTATGCAATGGAACGAGAATAAGCTTAAATGTGTACAACAACGTATCATCAAAAAATTAAGGTTATGAGCGTTATTTAATAACAATTTAATTTAGTTAAGCAAATGCGAAAAAAATGAACTGCCAGAGCACTAAGTTGAAATCGACATTTCTGACTGGTTTAGAAGCTAATTATGCATAATTTGTAATCTAAGTGTTACTACAACAAGACAGCAATAGTTAAAATATATCGTGATACGTCTGAAGGAGATTGTCAAGAACAACCCTACATAGATTGAATGTCCTACGAGAAGATGGTGTCTCAATAAAATTGTTATTAAAATTAGAATCAACATCGTACTACAGTTTGTATCCAACAATTGTTTATTTTTTATGAAATTACGTAGCAAATGAGAACAGACTAGCAATGCTGTAGGCACAAGATTGTTTATATTCCCCATAAAAGAGCAGTCGATTCGACTGGGATTTTAAATCTATACCTATAAAACGAAAACCGGACATATTGGTCGTATAAAAACTCGGAAACTACGGGGCGGATTTCGATGGAGTTTTCACCGTTTAAAAGCTTAGAATCTTAATTCATTTGTCTGGCATGTCTTCTTATGTTTCAACGTTAAATAATGTAGGAGCATTAAATGAAATTCTGAACGTATGGTGAGAAATTCCACAGCAGAAATCACTAGATGCCGCATACTCCGCACTAAACACACAACACAATGTCTCTGACCATAGCCTTTAATTAAAGCAATAAGATAACTTATAGTAATAACTATTTTGCACACTAAACAAAAATTGAAGTATTCTTTCTTTTAATTCGTATATTCAATTTTTAAAAGCCATAGCTTGAAGTATTCTTTCCTTTAATTCGGGATATCAATTTTTAAACGACATAGATAGCCGTAAAAACAACAGAGATTTTCTTTAAGCACGATCTCTGGACAATATCTCTGGCATTCAGCATTAGTCTTCTGTTTACGATATTATTATTCCGGATTCACTTTTGATATTTTATCTGCAGAGTTAAAGGATCTGGCGTTTCAAGCCACAAGTATATCCATTCACTTCGCAATTGAATCAAACGTGAGTTTTTAACATAATCTAGGGTTGTTCAGTAATGTAGTAATGAAATTTCTTAACCAAATTATCGAAGCTTGATATACATGAATCTTTTCGGACGAATGAAAATAGTATACGTGCAAATAAACTTCAGCCCACCAGTTTCTTGGTAGGGGGCGGGTGAATGTAAGTTTGCTTTAATTTCGAAAAAGTTTGCGCGTATTTTATGAAATGTTTTGCGGGAATAAAAATAGGGTACGGGTAAATCTACGCCAACTATACCGGGCAACGCCGGGAACTCCGCTAGCAGTATATAAAGGACAGAAAGAAATTGCTTGTTGGTGCCAAGATGTGGAGCAGCCTGGTTCGGTGAACGAACGAGAGGTGAGCGAGGTCGCTGTGAGGTCAAAGGTTCAAGGTGACTAAGCATCACACACAGCGTACGGCGTACCAGTGGCAACTGGCCAAAGCCATGCCTCTCAGCCTCTTTGGTTTCTGCAAGCGTGCCCAGAGGAACGCGCATCCGGCATGGCACCAACTCGCTTTGTGTCGTCGGTAGTACAGTTAGGGGGCATCCACAAATTACGTGAGGTGTTTTTCCGGATTTCTGGACCCCACCCTCCCCCCTGGTGAGATTTCGTGAGATCTGGTCGGACCCCCCCCCTCTGGTGAGATCGCCCTGGAAACTTTTGTAGACCTTTTTTTTTTTAGATCACACCCTTACTTTTTTTGACGAAATACCCTCCTAAAATCGACTTTGGCGCAAATTGTAGATTCTTTTTTTACTCTACTGTCCCAAATTTTTCGCAAAATCTCACGTGAGATTTCCGTAGACCCCCCCCCCCTCCCCCCTGATGAGATCTGGTGAGATTTCGCCGGACCCCCCCCCCCTATTTCACCTCACGTAATTAATGGATGTCACCTTACAGAATTTATTGAAGTTAAGTAATACAGTAATAAGTGATTCTGTGTTGTCACTAAGGGAATAGTATAGGTTATACAGTTGGGTACGTCAACATAAAAGGAAAATAAACGCCAAATAGTCAGTTACTTTCATATTCAAAAGGGAAAATAACGATTTAACATGGTACAACAGTCAGCACTCAATAGCCAAATTGCTCTTTACTGCTTCCGAGAAAAATATGAAGCTAAGCAACTATAGACGAAAAATTATTCATTTAATTCTGGAACTCTTCGTAAGCTTATATTATGCCAAATTGTTTATCTTACACCAAAGGGAATCACAATAGTCAAATGAGGCCAGTAGCTAGGTCAACAAGGGCCCCGGTGCAAATAAACATTATTTTGGGCCCTCAGGCCAGATGGGCGACCTCTTTTTTTTTTAGCTCTGGCAATTTGCTGGTAGGGGTCCCCCTGAGCTGAGCATGGGGGCCCCTAAGCAATAGCGTATCTAGGTTCACAAGGCCCTCAGAGCTTTTTTTTATATTAAAAAAAACATATTGTAGGGTCCCGGTGCACTGCACCGTCTAGCCCTATGGCAGCTACGCTCGTGACTGAGGCAAACCAACAGCACGTGATAATCCCACAACGAAATTCAGCGCAATCAATCAGCAGCTGTCAGCTAGTCTCGTATATTAAGTTTGGACGACCAACACACCGATACTGCAGCAAATACAGCCGGCTGTAGCTCTGAAATCAGAAAAGAGTTTTCCTTGGAGGAATGAAGTTGGCAAGTTTGTAACCGAAGGTTTCTTTTTCATAGCAGAAAGGTGTCTACGACCCAAAGAAGGAATGAAGAAATTAAATATTCAACTAATCCAGACAATATGTCAAAATGGCTTCGCAGCATTAATATATATTCAATTGTCAAAACCGAAATTCTGAACGGCTGCAATTTTTTTGATATACTGGGCGATACGCCAACACTATTTTTTTTATTAGAGATTCAGACTTCGTCGATGTCATTAGAGGGTGAATATTGGGGGCAAGGAACGGGAAGGAAGCCGCTCAAGAAGGAACCATCCTCGCATTTGCCTGAATTGATTTATGGAAACCCGCAAAATCGAAATCGAAACCTGGTTGACTGGACGGAGATTTGCTCGCACCAACATCCGAATGCGTGACCTGAGCGTTACCGCTCACCCACCACGCTTGGTAGGCAAAACTAGATATTAACGAAGCATTTCTGTTATAAACGCAAAACGTGAACTTAAAGGTAGGAAGAAGAGGAAAGAATTCGAAAGTACGCCGTAGCGATCGTTTAATAGCCATTTGGATGTTGTTATTGCGTGTTATAAACAGAAGACGCACTTTTTGTCGAACATAGCAGGTCTAAACGGATTCTTTAGCACATTTACATTTGACATTTGTCCTATTAACACACGTTTCCTTTCACTTGTTCCCCATATAGAAACGAAGAAGCTATTTGACCAAATCATCAACATAATTTTAAATGGGGCTCACTGTGTTCATACCTCATAAGGGAGAATAAAGAGAATATACTGTATAAACGGGTAGTTCTGGTCCTGCCAGTGTAGGGGCTAGCGTGCTGGCCTCCTTTTGAATCAACAATCGAAGCAGAGGGAAGCAGCAATTTTTTGATTCTTTATAAAAGCTTTTAGAGGCAGAAAAACCTGAATAGCAAGAAATTTCACGAAAACAGATTGAGTTTTAGAGGAGTAAACGTGTTTAAGAGTCACACGGTAATCTACGAATTATTTTTTAAAGTAGGAGTCCAGTAAACAGACCACCGACATGCTTGAAGGTTTATATCAGGCAATACGATCCAAAAAACCCTATCACAAATACAGAAAATAATCGAGCAAGCCTGAGTCAAGCATCGAGCTATAGGATCCCGAACTCTAATGACCTTAACAGATATCTCGTATGTGAGGACAGTCGATTGGAACAAAAGTCAATGCTTGGCGCGTTTTCGGTTAGACACCTTGGTTCCCGACGCTCCGCTACGTTGCCGTTCACACCACAATTGCTATAGTTTTTTTTTTCTTTTTCTTATGGCTTTACGCATCGTCGACGTCGAGGTCATTAGAGGCGGGATGGGACTGGGGACAAGTATCGAGAAGGAATTCGGCCATGGTCCATTTGAAGGAAGCATACCGGCATTCGCCTGGAGTGATTTGTGGAAACCTTGGAAAACCCAAATCTGGATGCCCGGACGGGGATTCAAATCGGTGTCCTCCCGAATGCGAGGCCATAGCGTTAACCACTCACCCACCACGCTCGGTGCTATAGTCCTGATCCGATATAATTTATGATACGTATATTATGATGCAATGCTTACTGCGCTTACAACCCAGAATTTATATTATCCAACTAGAAGCTTGTGGCAGACAGTAATAGGGCTCCACTTCCCGTTGGGTAGGAGCCCTGAAAGGGGGCATCCACAAATTACGTGAGGTGTTTTTCCGGATTTCTGGACCCCCCCCCCCTCCCCCCTGGTGAGATTTCGTGAGATCTGGCCGGACCCCCCCCCCCTCTGGTGAGATCTGGTCCGTGAGAACCCCCCCTACAAATCGCCCTCTAAACTTTTGTAGACCTTTTTTTTAAGTCACACCCTAACTTTTTTGACGAAATACCCTCCTAAAATCGACTTTGGCGCAAATTGTAGACCTTTTTTTTGCGCTACTGTCCCCAAATTTTTCGCAAAATCTCACGTGAGATTTCCGTAGACCCCTCCCCTCCCCCCTGGTGAGATCTGGTGAGATTTCGCCGGACCCCCCCCTCCCCCATTTCACCTCACGTAATTTATGGATGTCCCCAAAGTCTCAAGGCAAAGACTGGTCTACAACAGGGGCGGATACAGGATTTTGCTTTGGCAGGGGCTTAAGCGGACTTTGGTTTGGGGGGAGGGGCTTGGCTTGAGTGGATTTAGGTTGGGGGGGGTTGCCTTCAGTGGATTTGGGGGGAGGGGGTTGAGTCGGTCAAAAGGTAGTATTTATAGTCCCCTCGGGCCTCGAATCCGTAGGGCTTAAAAAAAAAAAATCTCCAAAACTAAAATGTCGGAGGTGGACCTAGATACTTTGGGGGGGGGGGGGGCCTTGAGCGGCCTTGAGCCCCCTAGCTTCACTCCTGGATCCGCTCCTGATCTACAATTGGAAAGAGAAATTATTTGATATTTGGTGAACGTATCTAAAGACATAATAAGTTCTAAGTTTAACTTAATTTTATCCATAATTCACTGTATTGAGGTGACTGTATTAATCAGACAAAAGGCAGAATGGAAAACAGCCTTCAGTCACTAGAATACAAATTTTATTGTATTACAAATTGCATTTCGGACCCTGTGGAACCATCTCCAGGTTTCTGGATGACCGGACCAGGAATCGAACTCACGTCCTCCCCAAAGTGATGTGCCGGGTCCTATCAGATTCGCTTATTCAATTGCTTCCTCCATATCATATACAAAAGATCTATATTCCTAATATTTATCGGACAGTATCTTTTTTATAGAATTATGTTTTAAAATATTTACTACATTCTTTTTCTGGTTTATAAAGTAACCCAGCATTGTTCGATTTCATTTTTTGCAATAACTTTACCGTAAGTCTATCCAAGCTTTCCTTCAGTAAACAAAAGGGTAAAACTGAAGTGAAGAATAATACGAGAGGAAGATTAAGAGACAAATACAAGATTGTTCGAAGTTCATAATTAGTTACATTGGATGTAACGGGTATAAGAAAATTAAGATCACCGCTTTATATTAAAAGTTGGTGGGTTGCCTATAAGCAGCAGAAAGATAAATGGTAACAAATGAAAAAATCGTTGCGTCGTTGAAGATGTTCAAATACTGCTAAGCTTTCTTTGCTATAGCTGCTGCATGTTATACATGGAGGAAGACAGATGGTAACAAATTAAAAAATCGTTACCTCGTTGAAGATGTTCAAATACTGCTAAGCTTTGGTTGCTCATAGCTGTTGTATGTCAGCGACCATTTCGACCGTGAAGATAGCACATTTTTAGCGTCTCGTTACAAACTTGTCTTGGGAAACCCCACCACACTCTCCAGTACAAATGTTGACACGCAGGTATGGAGAAACAAGTGGTCAGCCAGAAACGCCTTGTGCAGACGAGTGGCCGGGAATACGTAGGTACAAAGCATTGGCAGAAGCGCCGCATTATCTGTACACAAAAGGAACCGGAACTGTGGCGACTGCACGGCGAGGAATGCGCTACTCAACACATCTCCCTTCGCATCTGCCCTCACTGGGTGGGCTTAGCACTTCCGAAGACCCAGGTTCATATAGAGATATCTTTCCGAGTACTCTTCAAATCGCTCCCGATGAAGGTCTAGACAATAGGTTCCCAACAATTTTTAGCCTACCGCCCACTTTTCGAAAAAAGAAATCACCATCAGCTTTTCAGAAAAAAAATTCACATCGACTCCTCTTCGTGTGATAAATAATTTAACACATTAAGTTTTTGGTTCGTAATGACATTAATTTTGCGATATTTGGCGCCTTATTTGTCATCTGCAATCTTAAATTGACGCATTCCACTACTGAATATCTGTTTTCTCCCCGCTTACCTAATTAATTGCTGACTACGCAAAATCGTCTTTTGGCTACATTTGATAATGGGAATGCAATTAAAAACTTCTTTGATGCAGTCCTTAAAGCCTCATGTAATACTTGAAAGCATAGGGTGGCTGTTGTTCCTTAGACCGGCATTACACTGTAAAAAGATCTTTGTCAAAGACCTTTCATAAAAGATTTTATCATATTTATATTATAAAAGATATTTTGTGATATTTTATCAGGCCCATTGCACTACCTAAAAATTTTCATCATTGTTCTCTGAAATGAGTGAAGTAAACTTGTATGCTTGTGCAGCCGCAATAAGTGCAGCTATCACAGTATGTGTTTTATTGAAGAAAAAGAAGAGATGTAAACGTATTTGGGTTAGACTGTGGATTGCAAGACTTGAGATGAAAGTTTAGTAAAAGAGTTGCAATGTGAGGACGTGACATATTATAAAAATTATGGTCGAAGCCGCAGCTTAGGTCCAATAAGTTCTTACCGCAATATTTTCAAAAATTTCTATATCAAAATTACTACTCCCCCCCCCCCCTTTCCAATCTAACGATATATACTATTGAGTGTCTATTTTTACTGTGTATGTGCAGTGGATTGTACTCAATTGCTGGTGGCGGATTTACAATATTCTGCAGTGTGCCACCCGTATTGTTCAGCTATTATTCTAGAAACATGGCAAGTACTACAGCCTTCTTAATCCATTAATTTTCTTTTTCACATCATCGACAGCACAGCCTTCTTTGATATAACTAATTAGCTTCGCAATCTTTGCTTAAGTGTACGCCTTATTATTTCTATTCATATAGTCTACAAATTTTTGACTGTACGACATTTTCTTCTGTTTATATTCAGAAATCAATATTTTCATACATTCGGCAGTCCTAACAAACTTCGGTAACTTTGCTTGCGTCATTTTCCTTGTTTACTTGGCACGATGAAGAAATCTTTTATAAAATGTAATGCCAACGTATTAAATTTTATAAAAAAATCTTTTATAAAATATGTCCCATTACACTGTAAAATATTTTATAAAATATCTTTAACAATGATCTTTTTCAGTGTAATGCCGGCATTAACGCTCCCCGAATTTCCTTGGAACAGAAACGACCCCTTTGATCTATTCAACGTCCACTGGTGGGCGGTACTGCCGCCGTTTGGCCCCACTGGTCTAGGCGATTCCTTAACTTATTCAATGTCCTCTCCGCATGTTGTTCAGAATCCTCTAAACCCCGTTGAAATCACCATGCCGTGCACGAGCAGCGAAGGCCCACAGGGGAGGGACTTTCCGCAAACATTTTCCTATTTCTCAGTAGTGAATCTGCTTACTAATCATGCTTTGATATCAACAGAAAAATCAGAGGGTGAAATTGTATAAATAATACATCCAAAACTCTTCATATTTGTTAAATTTATGTACCTGGTTTACGCTACTGCAGTCAATATTAGGTAATGATGACAGGCACCGTTGAAATCCTCAAAATGCATGAACTCTAGTGTAGTGTTAAATATTGTTTTTACCATAAAGATAAGAACAAGTAGCTGGGCGGCAGTTAGGAAGCGATTAACGATAAGCTTGACTTTCTAAGTGCTTGTTAATGGGCTGTAAAGAAAAACAGAAGTGACGACAATAAAGTTACTGGCTGTCCACCAACTGATGACAGCTTCACAACAACAGAGGATGGAAACCGAGTAACCCATAATAGAAACTGGAACAGTTAACACAACAGAATAATTTTAAACATAAATACTTTCTCTGTATAAGCAGGTAAATACTACGGAGGTTGCAAGCAGTCACCAAAAAAAATCCTGCCTTTTTCTACAAAACATTTTTGGTTATATAAGTAAAAAATTTTTGTTTATTTTAAATCAAACAGTGAACAACTTCTTTTGACAGTCTGTAATAACGTCCCACAGAAACGGAAACATGATCGACAATGGTGTATCGCTGACCTAACGTTCAGGTCCTGTAAGGGAACAAAGGGAGTGTAGTGCTCTATCTTTATCAGAACTATCCACACGACTTCAATCGCCTCTACAGGAATGGGCATTCGTAAATTGAAATACAAAAACGCATACAAAACAGAAAGCCATCCCTTTTATAAGATTAATGCATAAACCTCATTTGATATCGTCTTATAGTGATATTCGACAGCTTGCCTTGTACGATTCCGGGACGAATCCCACAGTGGCTAAAATGTTTACAAGATTTGTTCATCCGAGTTCACTAGAGGCTTCGTGTTTCCAGTTCCCACGTCAGACTCTAGGTCAAACCACGATAGAGGCAGAATTTGCGGCAAGTTGAATTTCTATCTGCACATCATAAAACCTCACCAATTTATTTTACTCATTTTTGAGGAAGAGAACAGGAGATAGGTAAGACAACGGTAATCAGCAGAGTAGTTCTTTTGGGAAGGTGCCACTAATTTTGCAACCACTCAATGCACATGAAAGATGAATGGTGGTTTTGCCGGCGTATCAACGGTATAAAAAGCTGTCGGGCCTCCAACCGAGGAAGCCGCCCGTCAATCTGCCATTAAGCAGCTTCAGATATTGCCGGAAGATGAAGCAGGGAAAGCGGCTTCGAATGACGCGCATCAGATTACCTCGGTGGGAAGTTCGAGAACTTTTTTGTACACTTAATGCATATGTTTGTCAAATTGATTTTAAAACATTAATTAAAATACGTGACTAAGGAAACGTAAGAAACTTTTGGCATCGGAAAGAAAACTCTTACGGCTGAGAAATCAGAAATATGTGAATTGGAAGGATTTATCTCAACCCAAAGCAGTGAATCTTTTTAACGAACTGTGAATGAAGTGACATACACACAAATATCTCTGGATCTGATTGGCTCCTATAATCACAGCAACGCCACAACTCAACAACAAAGAGTTACTCTCGCGCACTGATGGTTCCATACAGAGATTGTTTATTAAAGTGAATAATAATAAAACAATAAAAATAATTAAAAATAATAAGCTTTTATAAATTGTCTGCTATATACTATAGATAAAAAAATGAATTAAAAATTGTAGTGGATCTTAGAAAATTTTCAAAAAAGTATTTTCCCAAATTATTTAGTATTTGATTCATGAAATTCACAATAGAAAATATGAGATTTTTTTTTATCACCATATCAACTTTATTAAAATTACTCAATTACTTGCTTAGAGAAAACTACGAGGCCTCGTATTCGGGAGGACGCTGATTCGAATTCCCGTCCGGGCTTCCAGATTTGGGTTTTCCATCAGGCGAATGTTGGGATGTTTCCTTCAAAAAGGCCATGGCCGAATTCCTTCCCGTTCCTTGTCCCCAGTCCCCTCCCGCTTCTAATGACTTTAGCTGTCAACGAGGCGTAAAGCAATAAGTAAAAGAAAAGATAACTACGAACTTCAGAAATTTTTTTCTCCTGTAATATTTGTGCGGTATATTACACTGTAAATTTTAAAATTATATTCGATAGGTAACTCCAAAAATAAAGGGGCAAATAGAACTTCTTTCTAGAAACTCATACAAGTCATTGAATCATTATCATTGTTCAATCATTTTCTGATGTGGCGTCTTAAAGTCATGATTTTTTCTGATATAACTTGATCAGTCTTCTCCAAGTCGCACGATCTTGGGTGATCCTCTGCCAGTTAACTCCGACAACCCTGCGTAAGTCCTTGTCCCATCGGTCTGGTGGTCTTCCTCTGGTCTGTGGTGATCTCTTGGGCTCCATTCTAACACTGTTTTTGTCCACCTTGTAACGAACGCGTCTTGTGACCGCTAGTTACATTAATAAGCTATATGTTTATTATTTAAAATGTGGAATATTTTAGTGGGTATTTGGGCGCAGTGTACAAGTGTGGAGCGGCAGATCTGAGGAATGCCAGCAGGCCAGTTCCTAGAATTAGCGAGGGGAGAATAGTGTGTGCCTAATGGAGGGGAGATGTGTGCGTGCCAGGTAGACAAACAGGGTGATCGGCGAAAGTTTTTCTGTTTTGCATGTGGCACGAGGAACGAGTGAAGATATATTCGATGCCGGCCGGCCAGCACGATCGGACGATGTGATCTCTAGACTGTCTATTCGTGAGTGGGACTGTTGCTGCTGCCTGGATCCGGACACCCGCTATGTTGTTTGAGCAGATGAGCTCAGGCAAAGGACGACATCTGAGGAACTGTGCTACACTGGTCCATAGCAGAGAAGACCGTCATCCAATGTGTGGCGGCAGACATGTACATTCGGTAATTATACATCGCCAATGAAGGACACTGTGCTAGCTAGACTTTCAAGTTCATAGCATTGCCCAGCTACGACCCTGCAGATAAGAACTCTCATAGCCCGGAGCAAACATCTCTTTCAGAAGTGAAGTCAAAATGTTGACTTCGTTTACTGTTTAATTTTTGTGTTTTATATAAAATACCCTGGCGCCCACAAAAGGACAACTGATTATTTTAAAATAATTTTGTTATATATGTCATGTGATTAATTGAAATAAAACCATTTGTGATTTATCGTATAAAGTATTCACGCAAGTTCTACCTTTCATGATAATAAAATAAAATAATAAAATTAATTATAATTTTAAATCAGGTAATGAGGTCAGAACGTTACAACCTCTGATCTTTTCTCCGTGAAATATAGCCGGCCCATTGCCACTTCAGGGATGCTGTCTTCAAATCATGGAATAGCAATGAAAAAATCCCTACATTTGGAATTCGGTGGTTTGTCATAAGATTACGTAAGGGAAAAATTTTTTTTAATAAATGCGATAACTCCCACGAATTTTCCAGATTTCAGTTTATAATCATTTAAGGATAGTAAGAGCTAACTTAGTATCCAGTAACAAATATCTAAGTTAAAGTTGAATAGGCTATGACATACGCACAAATGAGTAATTCAAAAAGGGTTCCGCCTTTCATTCAGAAGGTTCGGAAACCCATCCTACGTGTAAGTGCGAGGACTGGAGTTTGTTCTGTAGCGAAACTGGAGGGTGCAGGTTGTGTCCGTTCCCACACTGCCTCTGTCACATGCTCGTCGCGTGCACCTCCTCCATGTAGCTCCAGAATAACAACGACCCCTGAACCGGACACGTCTACCGATTGGCTTGTCGACCATCACACGACTCGCTTATGTTATTTTCCACCATTCTAAACGATTAACTTGAACAAACAACCTGCCGATAGCGATATTAAGCTCTATAATGCGCGGCATTCGGAAGGTCGTGAGTTCAAATCTCAGTCCGGCCACCCAGCTTTCGATTTTCTATGATTTCCCGAAATCACTCCAGGAGAATATCCAGATGGTTTCTTCAAAATGCCATGGGCTAATCCCTTGTCATTCCTTTCTCCCAACCCCCTGATCCGCCTGTAATGACCTCAACGTCGACAGGGCGTAAAACAATACGAAAAAAAATTGTAATGCCTACAAGAATAAGCTTTAAATTTAAAAACCGAGCGTGGTGGTGTAACGGCTAGCGTTCTGGCCTCGCATTCGGGAGGACGGCGGTTCGAATCCCAGTCCGGGCATCCAGATTTGGGTTTTCCATTGGTTTCCCAAATCACTCCAGGCAAATGCCGGGATGCTTCCTTAAAAAGGCCATGGCCGAATTCCTTCCCATTCCTTGCCCCCATCCTTTCCCGTCTCTAAAGACCTCGCTGTTAGAGAGATGTAAAGCAGTAAAAAAAAAACTACACATCTACTCAGGGCCAACGCAAGGTGATCGGGATCCCCCATCAGCCGGTCGGCCCGGGTACATTCGACCCGCTTCCCCCCCCCCCCCCTAGCGCCGGCCCTGCATCTACTCTTGGAATCAACGAATATTTACTTTCAGGTAATTTATTGCAGTCTCTTACGCACTAAAGAAAATGTTTCCAATTCCTTATTCCCGAAATCAAGTGCAAGTACATGGTCATTGTTCTCTCTTTCCTTCCACATCTACTCCTAATTCTCCCACCAATGTTCATAAAGGTGTCATTATTCACTCCCAGCACTTTCTCCACCCTCCTCCTATCTCCCAATGCAGTCGCTTATCATGTCAGTTACGGATTGTGATCTGCGGTAATTTGCACGCGTTACAACTCCTGTACTTGATACCCATTCCATATTACTCCACCATATTGAACGAATGATTTCCCTGGTACATTCTCTCATCACCCTGTACAGTAGGAGCAGAATTTCGAAACTTCTTCCTACAAACTGTCCAATTTGTCCTGTCCAGTTTATTATCTTTTTAACTGCTTTACGTCTCTTTTTAACATCGAGGTCTTATAGAGACGGGAAAGGATGGGGGGCAAGGATGGGGGCAAGGAATGGGAAGGAATTCGGCCATGGCCTTTTTTGAAGGCAGCATCCCGGCATTTGCCTGGAGTGATTTCGGGAAACCATGGAAAACCCAAATCTGGATGCCCGGGCGGGGAGTTTATTATCAATAACCTAATCCATTTCTTGTGAAGCGGGTGTTCAAATCAATATACTTGTTAGCGTAGAATAGGAAAATTTCGCGGATCCTTCGCCAAGAAAATTAAACCAAGATAAAATTTGTCTTAGCTATGTTTAACTGCGCTTCTCTCCAAGACAGTGGTTCCCAATTAGTGGTACGCCTTTTTTTTTATTGGGGGAGCGCCCAAAACCCGCTCCTCCAAGCATGGCGGCCTTCCTGTTAACTACTGCTCGCCTCTGCACATGCATTAAGTTAGTATTTCTATAGGTGATCACAGGAACGGGATTATGATGTATTCCATGCGTCCCGTTTACATGGGTCCATCGGATAAGATGGACAGAAACTTTTGAAAGAAGAGACAGGGCAGAGGGAAAAAAGTAGTGGTACGCGTACCCCCAGGGGTATCTATATATATATATGTTTTAACACAAGTTGCGATTGTGTGAATTATATTACTGTAATGCTGTGGTTGTGCGAAGCAATCGATTGAGGGGTGAACGCATTTATTTATCATTTCAGCTATAAGGTGTATGGGAGATTGAGCTTTTTGATAAACTGGTACTCGAGGGGGGGGGGGGGGTAATTGGGAACCACTGCTCTAAGCTGCTACATATAATGTTGGCGCATGCGTGTGTAAAGGTTATAGAGTCTTATAGCTGTTCCACAAGTGACCAGCAGTACTCTCCGAATTCTCAGACAAAGTAGCGCTGCGGTTTTGTACGTAATCTGTAAACCGCAGAACGCTCTAAATCAGCTTCCCAGAACAAGGACTAATGGACCAACATCATACCAGGCCATCCGCCTCAACGCTCAGTTTTATATAACGCAAAACAGTACGGGGAAGCAGGAGAACGACTTCATAATTACTGAAAAACCGGCCACCTGTCTGAAGAGCTGGACAAGTTGACAAATGACTGTAGCAAAAGGAATGATTTGTCACACCCCAAATGGAACAAAA
>JARYHS010000100.1:0-11135 GCA_031002005.1 Vandiemenella viatica | reverse complement strand
TGGATTGTTAACGACGTGGCGTGTTTATATTGAACAGTACTTTGAATTTGTAATTTATTCGACGAAATAGTGGACAGCAACTTGTTGACGACATGG
Organism: Vandiemenella viatica; assembly: GCA_031002005.1. Classification (NCBI taxonomy): domain Eukaryota; kingdom Metazoa; phylum Arthropoda; class Insecta; order Orthoptera; family Morabidae; genus Vandiemenella; species Vandiemenella viatica. The sequence continues at coordinate 11,039 of JARYHS010000100.1, read as the reverse complement.
CGAGTTTGTGCTGGTCATCGAATTGATTTGGGCTCTGGACTTGTGGACGCGGAAGTGACTAATAGTTTGTTGACGACGCGGCATCTTGTTACTGGTTATCGATTTGGTTTATACTGTGGACTGGCGGACGTGAAAGTGAGTAGTTGCTCGGTAATAATCTGGCTTTGCGACAGACATTTACTGTAAGTACTTTTGGTGATAACTATGGCGACGAGTAAGACACCATCGATAAGCGAACGCAACGTCTCTGATGGAGAAGACTCTGTCGACGACACACTGGACATGCCTTATGTGTTAATGGACGATTTTAACTCACCTGGAGATGGAATAGACATGAAGAATCTTTCAAACCGATATATATTCCAATTTGATGGGGCACGCTTCTGTATGGGAAGAGACGAATCTGATGCTCAACTATTTGAGACTGTGACAGACAAAATAAGAAGGGCAGACGGATGACTAAAATAAACGTAAGACCAGTGGCAAGAAACCAAATTAAACTGACGAATAGATTCACTCCTCTAAATACGGATGAAAATGAAGAAAACAAACAAACCGGAAACGACGACAAAATGATATATCAAGAAATCCAAACCAAAAACAACATATTCCAAAAGAGGAGATCTGTTTAACCTAAATCAAGAAATATAAAAAAAATTGGTAATTTGAAAGTAGTATTCAGAGGAGATAGTGTGAAATACCACATGGAAACCATGGAAGAATATTTCAAAGTGAAAAACTACTTACATCAACAGAAGATAGGGTTATACACCCATCAAACGCCAGATATGAAACCATTAAAAGTGGTAATCAAAGGACTATCAGACAATTTCGACGCGAAAGAAATAGTAGAAATACTTTCGGCGAGGGGATAACCAATAGAAAACATTAATCAGTTTAAAACAACGGACCCAAACTCAGAAGAATTGAAACTGTTCCCTATATATTGTAAAACATTAACGCCAAGTAAAAATTCTAAAGAAATATAGTATGAAAAGGAAATCAATTACGTCAAAATACATGTGGAACGCAACAGAGAGAAGAATGGCCCATCACAGTGCAAAAGATACCAACGCATTGGACACACGGCCAACTATTGCACTCTACCTAGCTGTTGTGTCAAATGCTCAAGACTACACGAGACTAGGAACTGCCTCCTAACGCGAGATACAGCAACCAAATGCATAAACTGCAATGGAGATTATCCTGCCTCTTGGCGAGGATGGCCAACCTACCAGCAAGCACTGTCAACAAAAATGAATAGGGAAACATTAAGAAACAAAAATTAGCAAATTACAAGCAGAACACAAATCTTCAATAAGCAATCACTACTAACCAATACCAATGAAGACAAGAATTTAACAAATAATTTTCCTCCTCTAACTTCAGACATACACAAGCCCTCACTAACAAAAATAACCAACAACAAAGTTACGCCGATGCTATTAGAAAACAAAGTACATCAAATAATCAAAGTACAACTCAAAACTCATAACAAGAAAAGATCCAGGATGAAGACTTAGAAAACATATTATCACTGAGAAATATTAGCAAAAAATTGAGATTGTCAGAATTACACAAAAAGGGTTACCATAGCACAAGATATCTGGGAAAAACTGGAAGCTATTCTACATGGTATTTTGGCTCTATTCCAGTAATGGCTAGAACATCACAGACTCCAAAACGTGACATCAATATCTCAATATGGAACGCAAATGGCATACTTCAAAAGAAGGATGAACTATCTACATTCCAACAACAATACAAGCTGGATGTGATATTACTAACTGAAACTCACCTAAAGCCACACTGTAACGAGCCGCGCTGTCGCCACGTTACAAGGTGCATTTTTATTATATATGTAATAATATAAGAGTAATTTACATAAATCTTGGGCGACCACGTGAATAGATTTTTGTTGTAATTTTATAAAGTACGCAAGATTCCAAGTGAGGACTGTAATGAAATGGTGAACTTATACAGTGTATCGTAGCAAAGCGAATATTAAAGAGTTATTGAGCTATGTAGGCTAGAAGCTAATCTTGGTCTTTCCGAGCCATGGGGACAGGACGTCGCGGATTTGGGATTTTGCCAGACCACACACACTGCTCCCTGGGGATGGGTCACTCACCGAGCGGGAAAAGCCTGCCGTCCGAAACCCGAATGTTCTCTCGCCCCGGCGAACTTAGCCGAATATGTCCGACCTCTGTTGGATTCTTTGGCCAAATCACATATCGAGGATATCACGTGACATTAGGTGCCGACCTGAAGGTCCAATCAAAATGAGCGTATAACTCAAAATCCTGGGAATTTTTGTTGTATGTGAGCTTCGAGACTACAAATGGGCGGAGCAAGAAGTTTCCTCGTGGACCGAAGAGCGAGGAGCTGAGGAATTCTAACTTCGATCGCACCAGTCTGAGGTTGACTTGGAAAGTTGACTTCTTTCGCTAACCTGCAGCTTGCCTTGCTGGAGCGAGCGTATCACCGCAACACAGCCGGTAATGCGATGATGCGCATTGCCAGACCAGAGATGCCTATAGCCGACTTGTGAGATAATCTCACATATCGTGGGTCCGCTACACTCATCACAGACATCAGACGCAGAACTACAATGGTAATTGATTACGACCAAGCCATGTGATTGTGCATTCCGTGAAACAGAACCCGTAAGCGACTTTGAGAGGATAGGTCCATGTTCTCACTTTGTAATTGTAAAAACCCCTGAGCTAGCGGCATAATTTGCCAGAACTAGTTATTTTCGAATGATATATTGTTCATTCTGGCGCCCATGATTTTCTTTTTAACTGTAAAGTCACAGTATTATGATATGATGCCTTTGTCTGAGGTAGTCATAACTTGTATTTTTCATTGTTTCCAGTTGTCATTATTTCTTGCATTTTGATTCTGAGATATATTAAAAGTAAATATACAATTGTTTGCTTGCCTCATGACGGCTAATTGTAACTCTGAGCGTTGCTTTTATGACTTTTGCCAATTTGTGTTAATGTTAACGGTAAATTCGCTCAGACTTGTAATCGCCAGTGATAAGAAAATAAATGTCATATTGTGACAATTTTCCTGAATTCCAACTAACGTCGAGATTCTTGCAAAATGTAATAAATTTCCACTCCTTCATAAAAATTAAAATTAAAATCCACAATTATTAATCATAAAGGTATGAAAGATAATTGTAACTGTGGTTTGCCCACCAAGGTACCTACCACATAATGTCGCCCAACGCTGGTGCCAGATGAGACATTACTTCTTAATGTCTGCGAACTTGGTGGCACTAATTCAAATTAATACAGTTTGGAGCCCAAATTCAGAAAGTTTCATGGAATGTTGCACATGGTTTTTGGCTGTTTTATTATTCTTGTAGTCAATAGATATTCATACAAGATTTTATTTTGATGTTTCACTTATATTTTAATGCATAAAGTTCATTTTTGTTTCAATGCATAAAATTTAATTTTGTTTCAACGCATTAAAAGAAGTTCATTTGTGTATTTCAATTGAGATGCAATACACTTTGTATTGTAACAATTTTGTGATCAGTTTAAAAATTTTAAATGAGTAACGTCAGTGTTGATTTCTTAATGCATGGTAGCTTGTAAGAAAATTAAAGACACGCATGTCTTGCCCATGTGTTTGAAAGTAAGTCTGCTTTCATGGTGTTGTGTTGCATGATTCATCGTTGCTTTTCTCTTGCTGTATTTTGGAGGGGTATATGTATTTGTGTATTGAAATTCGCGGTATTTTTGTTGCTAGTGAATTTAGATTTCGTCATTGCACAATTGCGGTATAAATTCATTGTTTGTGTGTTCATATGAAGCTACGATCTCGTACGATAAAAGATTTCGATATGGAAGATCAGTCTGATAGGCAAAAATCTCCCGAAATCATGAACGAGGTTCAGTTAACGGAACGCGAAATATTGGCTGCAGGCGAGGGGAACGCAAGTTCTGAAGTTCCGACCCACTCATATAGTTCGCAGTCTACTTTGTCGCCACAGGAAGATATGGAAAATTTTCCGTCTCCTGTCGGTGAAATGACACAGAATACGCTCACACATTCAGAACAGACCCAACAGCAAATGCTAAACGTGTTGATGACTGCAATAGGGCAGCAATTTGAATCACAAAGGCAGCAATTTGATTCACATAGACAGGAATTAAACAAGCGTTTTGATTCACAAAAGGAGGAAAATAAGAGAAATTCGGATTTGCTTAGGCAGAGTTTTGAGTCGCAAGCTGCGATATTAACAAACTTGGACGAAAAATTATCCACCTTACGTTCTGAGGTCACAAAAGAAATATCGGAATTCAAGTCTGAGATAGCTAAAAATGTTTCTAAGCTGGAAAAGGGTACGGAAGAAGTAAGATCTACCTGTGCTTCTTTGCAAACGGCCAACAAACAATTATCCAAAAGACTTGACGCCGCCGACCTGTCCATTGAACAGATGCGAAACGAGAACGGCCAAAACCTAGGGCAAATTTCGGAATTTGTTCAAGAGGTCAAAGACCAAAGCGAACAAAACATCCGAAAACTTAGCTCAGAGATGACTGCCGTGGCAAGTTCAGTTGAGCTCGTTAAGACGGCACAAACCGAGTTGAAATTGTCACTGGACGAATTTCTGGAAGCCGAACGTAGTAATTTTAGTCCTCCACAAAATCCTCCGAATGCGATATTACAGACTGCGAGTGAGTCGATTGTTAAAGTCACTACTCAACTCTTAATCAGTGAAATTGTCAGTTTGTACGCAAAAATATCTGAAATCAAGAAACACAACAATTTCAGTTGTCTTGGATCCACAGTTAAGTGCAAACTGTCAGTAAAGCATAAGACTTTTGTGGGGCAGGAGAGGAAAGATGTACAGTACATGTCGTTCTTGAAAGTCAGACAAGAGTCGGCAACTTTTTCAATCATCGGAGAAATGCGAAATCAGTCTCAGAATTCACAGCCTATCAACATCGCGTGGAAATTTTCTGTCCGTAACTTTGTGTGGAACACTACACAATTTGTTCATTCCTTGCGGTCAGAAAAGACGCAATTGTCAGCTGGACCAGTTAGTAAGTGTGGTCGGTCGGCGGACACTATACCTGTTCCAGGAATGTCATTAGCTGTCGGGCACAAGCCGCCGAACGTCTGTAACCTTGTAAGCCCAAGGTTCTGCGTCCTTCGAAATCCTGTTGAAAGCGGTAAAGACGAATATTCGCGACGCAGAATTATTTTCCAGAGGAAGATCCATGGACGTCTCAAATTCGTCTTGTAGGCATTGTTCAACAAGTTGTGTAGCATGCCAAATACAATGACGAAAAGGCTGACTATGAATTGACCGATTTGGATCATAAAAAAAAAAAAAAAAAAAAAAAAAAAATTAATGTACAGTACACATTCTTTTAGGTTAGACGCCTTACCGAAATTAATCATGCTTGAGAAACGCCGATGCCAGTTCCGCTAGTTTAAACCGTCTGTTTTGCTGGAAAGATTAGATAAACGGAAAATTAGAATTCCAGTTACCAAATTTGCACTTACAGTTAAAGCTACTTAGGATATTTCCATATTCGGAATTTTTAATGCTTATTTCGCTATTCCGAACTTTATATTTTGTCCACGTGAAATATTAATAGTCACTTTTGACTTTCACGCTGTTAATTGGACTTGATTTGATAAAAATCTTGAAATATTAAATGTTTTCCTGAGCCAAATAAATTGATACGCACTCGCGGAAAATGAAGCGCCAGTAGCAAGCACAATTTCTTGTCTTCGCAATCACAATGAATCTGACAGCGATACAAATATCGTGATATGCTTTCTGAGATGTATTTTGTGACATAAACGAAAAGGTTTTCAACATTTTGTGATGCAGGAGTTCGATGTAACATTTTACCTTAGGTAGTTGCATTATATCTTTTCTGAGCAGAAGTGTACAGCGAGCGTAATATCGCTTTGTCTGTGTTGACCGAAGATCGCAAGTTATCTCGTCAACGAAATTTACTTCTTGGTTTTTTTTTTGTTACTGTAAAGGGTGGCTAACGTGCCATAGATAATGCCCTATAGAACACGAAACCTTGCCAGAAAGATTTGTTTAAATTGTGTTGATCATCACAGAAATTAGGAATCTTAAGTTGAACGATTACAGATATACAGGAGAGTTTTCACAATACCTTGCTGTTATTTTGCTGACGATAGCGCATGGTCAAAGTGCAATAAGTTAAAGGCGACTGCATTTGTAAAGGCTAAGGGAAAAAAATCTTTATTTACGGGATATATTCAATAATTCAGCAAGTTAAGGTAATTTTATTTGATGCTAACTTCAATTGAAAAGGAATTTTGTATATGATAAATGCACAGATGGTGAAGACGTGAACAATAAGATTATTGGTGATATCGTCGTTTTTCCTGCTATATTTCTGGCCTTATTTGGTGGCCAGAGTGATCTCGAAGAATTGTTATTTGTTGACGTACGGACAAACCGAGATCGGGCCTCATAACGCCCGGAATTTAAAGCCGTTTCATACAAAGTAACGGTTTCGAAAGAGCTGGGGACAGCTACCCTCGAACGGCTTAGATCATTAGCGCGGGTAGACGGCTGAACTCAACCGGCAGGTTCCTAGAATTCTAGCAGGTAGCGAATACCCAAGAATGAATGGGACAGAAAACAAAAGTTTACGCCTCGTTCTAGCGGTATTTCGCGTACCCTAACTGTAAAGTGTATAGTATTCCGTAAATTGGATTAAAACTATTGTTGGACAGCACATGTTTTGCTCAGAATTGTGTGCACTCAACGCAAATAATTTCAAAGTTTATATTTGTGCTTTATGTAGATTTGTAGTATTCTGCTAGCGTGAAATCTCAAAATTGCTTTGTATTGGCAAACGGAAAACCTGAGAGCGAACCGTTCTATGCACAAAGCTTACAATCTTTTTCATACAAGCTGAAGAAGCATAAGTGTGTAAAAAAAAAAAAAAAAAAAAAAAAAAAAAAAAAAAAAATATTCGCTAACTGGGATGGATTTTCGGCATAAAACGTGGAGTATACGGACATGTTAAGAGTATTGTAATAACTCCTAAATAAAGAGAAATATTTTATTCTTTGAATGTCGAGATAATCTCGAGTCATCAATAGACCCATTGTGAAGGAATCGTAATGTTACTGAGGAATGATAGTTACGCTATTCATTATCCTTTCATTTGTGTGCCGAATGGATATTTTCAGGGTTCGCTTGTATGCCAAAGATGCTACAACGACTTTGGTTGACGATGAAAGTTCACGTCAAACCGCATAATGTGTATAATGTCTCATATGGGAATGGTAAATTTTATAGAAATTCCATTACATATACCCATGAGCAAATACAGGTACCTTTCGCCATAAAATTCGCAATCACTTCACAGACGGTATGTTAAAAGTTAGAGATGTCGACACATGAAAGACTAATTAGGAGACCACCTAACATTCAACGAGTAAGGTTCATAATTTACGTAACACACGAAAACATGTACTTAATTCGTTCATTCCACACCGCGTAGAATTATAAGTAAATGCCGCGTCATTCAGATCTAAGATTACAGTTAGTGATATTTGACCATGAACACGAACACACCTTCTCTATGAAATGCTTGTTCAATTAACCGTCGGTCATGACGCAAATCACGTCACCGAATCCGACTAAACTATTCCGTTGTTTTGAGATTAAAACCGCGCAATGTAATGAGATATTTTACGCTCACCTCTAGCATCTTTATGGATGTTTGTTGAAGGCAGAATTATTTTTATGCACATGAGTAAAACATCACGCTAAATTGTAAATACAATGTATAGTTCAACCACTTTCTGCATAAGTGTTCTGACAATGTTTTGTTTTATTAATGTGTTTCATTTTAGTGATTTAATGATAAGATTTGATACAAGATATTTTCAAGATTATTATTATTTAAACATGTATGTAAATAATTTATTTTCATGTATATTTTAGTATTGTGTTTAATTTAACTTTGTATTTGGGAAGGCTACCTGAATTCACGTGCTTCTGTTTGTAAAGAATTGTAAGACGGCCAAAAGGACATATGCTCCCGTTATAAATTCACCTTACAAGGCAGGAATACCGATGGTTTTTGGAATCACGTTTAAAATTTATGTGATTGTAAAAAATGCTTCAGTTTTTGTTGAGTCACAATGGAGGTAGAATTAGGTAGTTAAAAATAAAATTATTGTACCATAATTTTATTTTCACCAACGGCCGGCCATATTGTAACGAGCCGCGCTGTCGCCACGTTACAAGGTGCATTTTTATTATATATGTAATAATATAAGAGTAATTTACATAAATCTTGGGCGACCACGTGAATAGATTTTTGTTGTAATTTTATAAAGTACGCAACATTCCAAGTGAGGACTGTAATGAAATGGTGAACTTATACAGTGTATCGTAGCAAAGCGAATATTAAAGAGTTATTGAGCTATGTAGGCTTGAAGCTAATCTTGGTGTTCCCGAGCCTTGGCGACAAAAAGTCGCGGATTTGGGATTTGCCAGACCACACACCCTGCTCCCTGGGGATGGGCGGTCAACGACGTCACTCTCCTGGCGGGAAAAGCCTGCCGTCCGAAACCCGAATGTTCTCTCGCCCCGGCGAACTTAGCCGAATATGTCCGACCTCTGTGGGATTCTTTGGCCAAATCACATATCGAGGATATCACGTGACATTAGGTGCCGACCTGAAGGTCCAATCAAAATGAGCGTATAACTCAAAATCCTGGGAATTTTTGTTGTATGTGAGCTTCGAGACTACAAATGGGCGGAGCAAGAAGTTTCCTCGTGGACCGAAGAGCGAGGAGCTGGGATTCTAACTTCGATCGCACCAGTCTGAGGTTGACTTGGAAAGTCGACTTCTTTCGCAAACTGCAGCTTGCCTTGCTGGAGCGAGCGTATCACCGCAACACAGCCGGTAATGCGATGATGCGCATTGCCAGACCAGAGATGCCTATAGCCGACTTGTGAGATAATCTCACATATCGTGGGTCCGCTACACTCATCACAGACATCAGACGCAGAACTACAATGGTAATTGATTACGACCAAGCCATGTGATTGTGCATTCCGTGAAACAGAACCCGTAAGCGACTTTGAGAGGATAGGTCCATGTTCTCACTTTGTAATTGTAAAAAAACCCTGAGCTAGCGGCATAATTTGCCAGAACTAGTTATTTTCGAATGATATATTGTTCATTCTGGCGCCCATGATTTTCTTTTTAACTGTAAAGTCACAGTATTATGATGCCTTTGTCTGAGGTAGTCATAACTTGTATTTTTCATTGTTTCCAATTGTCATTATTTCTTGCATTTTGATTCTGAGATATATTTAAAAGTAAATATAATTGTTTGCTTGCTCATGACGGCTAATTGTAACTCTGAGCGTTGCTTTTATGACTTTGCCAATTTGTGTTAATGTTAACGGTAAATTCGCTCGGACTTGTAATCGCCAGTGATAAGAAAATAAATGTCATATTGTGACAATTTTCCTGAATTCCAACTAACGTCGAGATTCTTGCAAAAGTAATAAATTCCCACTCCTTCATAAATAAAATTAAAATTAAAATCCACAATTATTAATCATAAAGGTATGAAATATAATTGTAACGTGGTTTGCCCACCAAGGTACCTACCACATAATGTCGCCCAACGCTGGTGCCAGATGAGACATTACTTCTTAATGTCTGCGAACTTGGTGGCACTAATTCAAATTAATACAATTTGGAGCCCAAATTCAGAAAGTTTCATGGAATGTTGCACATGGTTTTTGGCTGTTTTATTATTCTTGTAGTCAATAGATATTCATACAAGATTTTATTTTGATGTTTCACTTGTATTTTAATGCATAAAGTTCATTTTGTTTCAATGCATTAAAATTTATTTTGTTTCAACGCTTTAAAAGGAAGTTCATTTGTGTATTTCAATTGAGATGCAATACACTTTGTATTGTAACAATTTTGTGATCAGTTTAAAAATTTTAAACGAGTAACGTCAGTGTTGATTTCTTAATGCATGATAGCTTGTAAGAAAATTAAAGACACGCATGTCTTGCCCATGTGTTTGAAAGTAAGTCTGCTTTCATGGTGTTGTGTTGCATGATTCATCGTTGCTTTTCTCTTGCTGTATTTTGGAGGGGTATATGTATTTGTGTGTATTGAAATTCGCGGTATTTTTGTTGCTAGTGAATTAGATTTCGTCATTGCACAATTGCGGTGTAAATTCATTGTTTGTGTGTTCATATGAAGCTACGATCTCGTACGATAAAAGATTTCGATATGGAAGATCAGTCTGATAGGCAAAAATCTCCCGAAATCATGAACGATCAGGTTCAGTTAACGGAACGCGAAATATTGGCTGCAGGGGAGGGGAACGTAAGTTTCTGAAGTTCCGACCCACTCATATAGTTCGCAGTCTACTTTGTCGCCACAGGAAGATATGGAAAATTTTCCGTCTCCTGTCGGTGAAATGACACAGAATACGCTCACACATTCAGAACAGACCCAACAGCAAATGCTAAACATGTTGATGACTGCAATAGGGCAGCAATTTGATTCACAAAGGCAGCAATTTGATTCACATAGACAGGAATTAAACAAGCGTTTTGATTCACAAAAGGAGGAAAATAAGAGAAATTCGGATTTGCTTAGGCAGAGTTTTGAGTCGCAAGCTGCGATATTAACAAACTTGGACGAAAAATTATCCACCTTACGTTCTGAGGTCACAAAAGAAATATCGGAATTCAAGTCTGAGATAGCTAAAAATGTTTCTAAGCTGGAAAAGGGTACGGAAGAAGTAAGATTTACCTGTGCTTCTTTGCAAACGGCCAACAAACAATTATCCAAAAGACTTGACGCCGCCGACCTGTCCATTGAACAGATGCGAAACGAGAACGGCCAAAACCTAGGGCAAATTTCGGAATTTGTTCAAGAGGTCAAAGACCAAAGCGAACAAAACATCCGAAAACTTAGCTCAGAGATGACTGCCGTGGCAAGTTCAGTTGAGCTCGT
>JARYHS010000099.1:0-23241 GCA_031002005.1 Vandiemenella viatica | reverse complement strand
CATGTTTGGACGTGATTTCACTTTGGTTTCACCACTTGTTGAAGACACTCATCACAGCAATCATCGAACACGCGACAGACAAGTCGTGCAGTTGCCGAAATGCTCGTGCCAAGCTTCCAGGCCGTCACAATCTGCCCTCGGTCAAATTCTGATAGACCGTTCACCTTCCCCGTTCTAAACACGGATAGCACGCTCACTGATACCGTATGCACCGTGCGCTTGTCTGACTAGCAGACATTCCTTGTCAGGTGACGCTGCTATTGCCTGTACAGGATTATATTGATAGTAGATAAGTAGACCATGGTGGCAGAGTTATTGGCCGCCGAAACGTTGTATTTTATAGATGGACTAAATCGGCTAGTTACGCTAGAAGATTTTATTCATATTCAACGCTGAGAATACCTCAAGTCTTACATAGGTAGGAAGTTATAATGTTGTAGCTGATCAGTGTAGTGTTTCATAATTTAAATTCCCTTTGCCAATGCCGTGTTTCCCTCAACTTCGAACGCGTTATTAACATTTAGTAGAAAATAATAATAAAAATCGAAAAAAATTGGGGGTCTTTCAAACTTTCTGAAAGGTTTAATCTACGTTTTCCGTGAAATTTTCCGTGGTATTTTCTGTAGTAAACTGAAGAACTATATAACCAAAGTTACGTTACTAACAACAATATTAACCGAATCCAGAGTGTCGAGTTTTATCTTTGATGTATGTAATGTGATTCGTAGTATCTTTTCAGGTTAAGAAAGGAGTTTTTATTTTTAATGTAGTGAGATCCTTTGCTCCTATCTATTCAGGTCACGAACAGATTACCATTTATTGTTCCTTTCGCCATTTATATACATAGTCATAAAGCATACAGCAGTTTGGAACTTAGTTTGAACTAATAATGTCATAATAAAAGAGTCAGTCCTGTGTTGATGACGACATCTACGTTAATATTAGTCTTTCATTACGAACTATTAATCTTAAAAAACAAAGTGATAGTAAAAAACTGTACCCAGCGTGGCTATAAAATACGGAATTGAGAGATTTAATCAGATTTCCGCTTCTGAGCAGAAAACTTGAGAGGAAGATGACTTAAAACGTTGGCACACCGTGAAACCTGTACTGAACGGAAATATAATTTACCAAAGCACAAAGAACTAAGTAGGTTGAAGGTGTTGATCACTCAGTAGAAACGAGACAGCAGCATTGTGCTGAAGGCAAAGCTCTCATTCAAGCGCTAAAATCATAAATTCGCAAATAACTTAATGTATACCTTCACATCTATGAAAAAACTGTCACAAGGAGGCTAATATTAATGACTTTCAATCGTCATTAAAAAATGACTGGCAGGTTCAGTTGGAGATATAATATGTAGACTGTGATTAAATCTAACCTCATTGGTCAACTGCCTACCAGGAACGAAAATTTTAACAGTGGACAATAGAGAGGGAGACTATATATACAGGGTGTTACAAAAAGTTACGGCCAAACTTTCAGGAAACATTCCTCACACACAAACAAAGAAAATGTGTTATGTGGACATGTGTCCGGAAACGCTAACTTTCCATGTTAGAGCTCATTTTATTACTTCTCTTCAAATCACATTAAACATGGAATGGAAACACACAGCAACAGAACGTACCAGCGTGACTTCAAACACTTTGTTATAGGAAATGTTCAAAATGTCCTCCGTTAGCGAGGATACATGCATCCACCCTCCGTCGCATGGAATCCCTGATGCGCTGATGCAGCCCTGGAGAATGGCGTATTGTATCATAGCCGTCCACAATACGAGCTCTAACATGGAAAGTAAGCGTTTCCGGACACATGTTCACATAACATATTTTCTTTGTTTGTGTGTGAGGAATGTTTCCTGAAAGTTTGGCCGTACCTTTTTGTAACACCCTGTATATAGACTTGTGTGTCCCTATTTTCACTTTGCAGCCGCAACTACCTTGCGAAGACATTTTCATGTTTCGGCTAAAGTATTCTAAAAAACATCTTTCGAATATTCTAGAGTGTAGACCTGCTAGAATGTTCCTGAATACACTCAAATGTTCTAGAATTTTCATGACTAATGTTCTAGAATATAAAACATTTTCAGCTTTTTCAGTTATTAACAAATATAAATTATTTATATTCAAGATTTTTAGAGTGTGAACCAATTTTGACGGGACTTTTCACTGGCGGACTGCTAATTTGGCAAGGAGAAACATAGTCTACTTTTTATCGTTGAAATATTTATGGTTCCGTACAAAAACATATAAGTACTCAAAATTCTTGACAAACACGAATGAAGTCGTGTTCATCAGCTAGTATGTAAAAAAAATTAGAAGAATTGTTAAAAAATTAAGTCACACAACATGGTATAAAATATGAAGAGGCTTTTAAAGGCAGCCCAAATATCCGTACTTGCTAATAAAATCTCTGATTGAACAGAAACATAAGGCCTGATTATATTTCTGGTGTTGTCTTTTTCTACGCATCGCCAATCGTTTCTGTCATTGTAATCGTATGGCATCCCTGTGTGGGGACCGCCTTTGGCTCGGCGCACAGTGGCTATGGTACTTGCTGGCGCGTTCCCCTCTACAGGTAACCGGAGCCTCGCGGTCGCTGCGACAGCAAGTGGCCTCTTCCTCGGCCCACGCCGAACGTGCGACACGCTCAACGAGCGCTAATGAGGAACTTTGTCGTCAAACCCACACCCTTCTTGCACGGCAAGAGGCGGCTCTCCCGTGGGAACAAACAAACACTGTGTGCAGCGGGCCGCAAGTAGTCACACTGATTAGCGAAACTTCGCTAGCAATCAGAGGTAACATGCGAACATCCTGTATGAAGACCCAACGACGAGCCTTCTCGTCAAGGTGTGTCTGCGTGCTAGGCAGTTGTGTTTTCCTCTATGGTCACCAGATGCCGGAAATGAGACAGAGAAAACGGTTCACTATTCAAGACTTCGTTAGCTATAATGACTTTTCAGATTAAGTACATACATACTATCATTTAATACTCATGCTAAATACGTATAACATAATAGAGCATCCGTTGTTACCATGAATCTTATTTACTACTAGATGGTACCTACGACTTCGTATTTGTAAATAATTTTGATTTATAGCTACCGACAAGCAACAACATTAGTGCACGAAGCGAGACCCGAGGTTTCTACTATGCACAAACCTCAGTAATCTGTGCTATGTAGTTGTGTTTACAAAGTGAACTATAAGGATTCTCACGTCTTTGGTCGAAATAACAAAATACCCTCGGTCTACCATTGACAACCACCATACTTGCCAAATCTCTGCAGCAACTCAACTAACATGACAAATTAGGCAATTTAAATCACTTCTTCGTTTGTTAATATGTAGTAATACCCATGCAGGTATACATCTAACATTTCGTCACGAAAGATAATTTCCTGATCATAGAATTATTTAAAGACTTCTAATTAGGACTCGTAGCGGCATAAATGAGTTGTTTGCGTAATAAAATAAGAGCTGGCAGACCTTTCTACTCCGGTACTGTAACTTCTAACAGGAATTGAACTAAACGCGCGTCGTATAGCGGCTTATGGAACGTGATGGAACATTCTAAAAACATGCGTGACACCGTATTAATATGTAAGAAAGTAACTAGACTAACTGACATTGTTAATTCGTTACATAACAATAGATGCTGATTTTAAATTGTACAAGACTGACTTAAAATGGATAGAGAAATTATTTAAAACCTGTTAAGAGAATTTTGAGTGGAATTTAATAAATAATTTGAAAAAGTGAAAATAATGTGAACTAAGGTTTTGTGCTTCTGTCGTTCCATAACAACTGTGGAAACTGTTTATTTTAGGAACGCGAAAAATGACCATGTTCCTTTACAGACTTCGTCAGCCCAGTGAAAAAGAAGATGACAGCAACCATATTAGTAAAACCTTCAAAACAAAAAACGTGTACCCTATCAAATACGCAATAGCGATCTAACGTGTTATAGAGATGATCATCCAGTCTATTTATCACTGTAGTTATTGCCCGTAACTTTTATATTGTTTTGTCGATTTCGGCGTCATCGAGGTGGTAGATGGTTGAGACCAAGGAATGGGAAGGAATTTTGCCATGGTTTTTTTTTGGAGCAACCATGGAAAACTAAAATCTGGATGGCCGGACGAAGATTAAAACCTACATCCTCTCGAATGCAAGGCCAGAGCCTTACCGCTCACCCGCCAAGCTCGGTACAAATGTTTTTATTGGTGTCTTCGCGAAATTACGAGTTGTTCTTCTACTTACAATAGCGATGAAAAGGTTTAATTGCTGGTTGATAAAGTATTACCTTGGTAGTACATAACTATCTTTGTTTAAGTATCTTAATGAATAGAGAAATACGTCAATCCAAAATCTCCTTAGTCCGATTTTGGAATATACAGCCTACTTTCAACAGGAATTATAGCTTACCTGCCGTAATCATATTTACTTTACAGTATATTAAATTTTACTTATAGCTTCAGTAAAAGATGAGTCTTTGATTGCTGCGAAGTAATCTCAATGTACACGAAGAATTAAAGCAACATTAACTCGATTCACATAAAATAATTGTGTTGGAATTACTGGCATTACCAGATAGTTGATAGAGTTTCAATTAGCCACGCAGTCCCACTCTATAGTGGCTAACTGGATGAGAGGTGATACTGTGTAATGTGGAACCCCGAATCACGGAGCCTTGTATTATAGTTTACTTCACAAAACAAAGCTTTCCTTGAAGTAAAAGTCAGTTTAAGAACCCTTGTAAGTTCCTCATTGAAAGTGGGGACCCTTGATTGTCACCCAAGCAAACTGGGTTAGCAAAGCATCGTAACTAAAGTGACTCTGGGGAGTATGTAGTTTCAGTAAACAGCAGCAAGTGATCAGAGCTAACATCGTTAGTAAGCTTAGCAGAAGAAATTTCTAGGGAGGCATTTATTTATTTATTTTTGTTGTTCTTACCTGATAATTTTCGTATTTCACGACTTACCGGATATTTTTACGTGATAACTTTGAGCTGTGAATGAGATATTTCGTGAATGATTGTTTGGGTTGTATGTTTTATTTCCTCATGATGAAGATTGACGCAAAAGAAACATTGCGTTATGTCCAACTATAAATAAATGGAAAAGGACCAATAAAGATACATTTAGTGAGAAATGAACAATTTAGTGTAAATTCAGACCAGTATCAAGATTAGTTTTTTTTTTAAACTGCTTTACGTCTCTTAACAGCGAGGTCTTTAGAGACGGAAAGGATGGGGGGCAAGGAATAGGAAGGAATTCGGACATGGCCTTTTGAAGGAAGCATCCCTGGTATTTGCCTGGAGTGATTTGGGAAACCCAAATCTGGATGCCCGGACGGGGATTCGAACCGTCAAGATTAGAGATTAACAGCATTCAATATGATGACCTACGATCCCGCTAGTTCACATTAAGTCAGTATAGGGAGCAATTAATTCCATTTTCTGTAGCAAACGCGAGAATCACTACATAACCTCTGTTTGTAAAGTTATTACAACTTTTTCAATTTATTTTTTTGCCAAGTATTTTAGGGCTCGTTGATAGAGACGCAAATAAAGTTGAGAGAGTGTTGTTGAAAATAAATGTGATGGAAATTGGCTGTGGCCTGTGCGGTATTCATGATTCTTGAAAACCATGTAAAATCTAGGTCGCCATACAGGAAATGAACCCTGAATTGTCCTGAAAACCAGCATCAAACTTAATGGTTCACCCACCGAGTTCGGCTTTATTCCAACGCAGCTCCTCATCACATAACGTGCAACTAACATCTGGTTAACACCAATCAAACGTGAAGTGAAATTTTGTGAACTCTTGATTTAATAAGTTACAATATTGTTGGAAGAGAAGACATTCTTCAGCTGTAATTTTGAACCTAAATATTCACACCGGGTAAACATTAATACTGCACACATCTTCCATCTCTTGTGTGAAATTTGTTCTTATGAAGTCGAAAAGACTTATAATACGAAACTGACTTAATGTCTTACAATTCTTTGCTTAATCGTATCTTGTTAAGTGTTACACCAAGTTTTATAAACGACACAGATATTTAGGTAGAAACTCCAGAATGTCTTATCTCAATCTATTATTCCTTATTCTAACAATTATTCCTCATTTAATCATTATATATAATCACCAGGTTTTTTTTTAACTAAATACGATTTTTCTTTAAGTGGACTGGTCTGTGAACGCCAGTGAAAAATCTTGAAAATTGTGTCAGCATTCTAAACAGTGTAAGCTAATCATAAGCTCACCATGAGCCCATGCAATGTTAAACACATTTCAAAACATATTTTTGGGGCATTTTGATGTATGAACTACAGCATTTGCTTTGAAACTTTTTTAATTGTATTTTGTATTGCATTTGAAATAAAGCAAGTAAATCTCAATATACAAACAGAGTAGAAGATTGATTTTTCCCTCGAATTTATTTACACTATTATCTTTAAAATAGACTATTAAAAGATTGTACTGTCATAAGTTATTGGTCAATAAATTTTTTAAATTTGATTATCAAGATGTAAGAATTGAACTCTTAGGTTTTCATTAAAAATATTTAATATTCAAACTTAAGTAACAAGAGTAGTTTACTTTTTAGTTAAGTATGATTTAAAACAGTATACAAAATTCCAGCATCCTATCTTTAATAGTTTCCAGCTTCGGTGTACCAGAACATTAAAAAATATAACTTTCGGAAAATTCATGTTGAAGTTAAAACTTGTTTTTCTATTAACTGTAAACACAAATAATCATGGCAAAACAGCAGCACAACAATAACTAAATTCTGCGTATAAATAAAACGGAGCAACTATGATACTTTCACAGGCTAGCCAATATTTGCGACTAAAAAGCCCTAAAAACAAAATAATTTATACCAAAATTCTCTTTTTGACAGAGCTGTCTGCATGGCATCGGGACGTAGTCGTGTGTTCGGTCACTTCTAAATTTCTGTATTTTGGGACTTCGTTCGGTCCAATATCCTTAAACTTTTTTTTGTTCAGAAAACTAAAGAGAATTTTTTAAAACAAAAATTGATAAATCGATTTTTTTACAGATATTCACGTACAAGTCCCCTTAAGACTGCATACTATATATCTCTGATTTATTATTGTAAAAAATGGGAATAGAGTTTCTCCGTCCACATCCACTCCTTGGAAATTTTTACTCAATATACATTTTTATTTAAATTCTTTCACTTCTTGAAAACATAATGATAGTTATCTATTTGCTCTCACGTATTACTAATTCTTCAACCAATTCCATACAGGCATCATTGTCGACGTATTGTTTTCAGAAAACCACCACTATCATTGGCCACCTCCATTCTTCCAATGATGCCCAACCTAATCATTGATAACATCACTTATCTAATGGATCTGCGGTAGTTCCCAGAGACAAATTTAGCTGTCCTTCTTTCGAACCCTTTCAACTCACATATTTGATACCGATAATATAGACCCGTATTAGGGAACAACCATACTAAAATAATAATCTGACCAGAATTTTGTAGCTCAGTTCCTCTGCATAATTTTGGGCATCAACTATTCACCATTCAGTAAGTTCAGTCGTTATTGCTTACTTGCCACCACCTCCCCACGCAAATGAGAAAACTTCCATTCTTACCCAAAAGTTGCTAGAAAGTGGCAGTATAGCGATGCGTGGAACAAAGTAATTGCTACAGAAAACAGCGATATCTCAACGAATGAACCTTGCTTTGAGGTGTTTAAAAGGGAGTAGTAGTGAAAAATCAATTTAATAATCAATTTTAAGGCTTCGTTCTTCTTCACATGCCGGTCTAGGCAAAAATAAATTATCGTAACGTTGTGACTGATACTCAACCTAACAGTGAAGCAATGTCACAGCATAAACCATCTTGATTTTTATACAGGACGTTTATACAAGTATATATTGCGTTGACTATACCAACCACGATGCGTAGGAGTTGGATAGCACAACATTGACAACCACTTCAGTCAACAGTGAGGAAAGGGGGAGGAATAGTAACATGGAGGGAGGGAGGGAGATGTGACTGAAGGGCCATCCAAATGGACAACCTTGAACATTCCTTAAATGAAAAATTGAGTTATTAGTACCTCAAAAGGAATTGTATCGTCCTTTTGCTGGTATGACTCTTAAACAAAACTATGCATCACAAATCGGCAACAAAGTGGTCTTACATGAATAAATCAAACTCTTAATGGTGAAGTGATAAATGCAGTGTGAATATACGGTTCGAGCAAGTTTTAGCGATTAATGGCGTATATAAAAATTTTGTACTCAGTAAGTAATAAGCTTTGACGAATTCTTCGATGTATTAACTTGTATTACAGATGTTTATAGGTTCATTCTGTTCCAAGACCATTTACTGTTAAAAAGTTCTGGATTTGAAGTTTATTAATTAATCAAAAGAATAAAATCCCACCCATGTCCGTGATATTTAATAAGCTTTCGCGAGAATTATTTCAGAGTTACAGTCATTTCTTACATATCACCAGCACATCTTTCTTCCATGTTCATTAGTTTTTTATTACAGTTAGATTGAGTCGCGTGGACATATATTCACGTCAAAATGGGTATGATGTATACAAAAATGTTTTTTAGGACTTTAATTCTGGTTGACGCCGAGGTCATTAGAGGCTGGATAGTACTGGTACCAAAGAACAGGAAAAAAAAAATTGCCGATCGGGGACAGGAATCTGGATTAACTTATAGAGGTTCGAACCCGCGCCTTCATAGTTGCCAGTCCCTAGCGAGACAAATATTTAATAGAACATCTAGTAGGTTTGTGCAGTCACAGAACCAGTAACATTCATAATATAATGAATGTCTTTTGATATCTTGGTTGCCTTTGTATTAGAAAAGTAGTTTTACTATAGTTATAAGATTCATTATTACAAAATTCACCTTTTCCTAATCTAATCGCTATATACTGATTTCGGTTCTGTTAAATAATACCAGGGTGGCCAACCCGGGACCCGCGGGCCGCATGTGGCCCGCCATGAATATTTTTCCGGTCAGCGAGATTCATTACACTTTTACAAAATATTTTTTATTTTATTTTTAGTGTTATACATTTATTTACAATATGCGTTTAGTATCATTGTTATTATATTAGCAATGTTTACATGTAACAATAATAGTAACTCATTTTTCACTCCAACAAATTCTAGTGGGGACATATAATTTTATTTGCGGAGTTACGATGCACGTGCAAAGTGGATCATTTGGATTGGCCACCCCTGAATTATACGATATTGTATAACTACTTCGTTTAGCAATGGTGCTATCGTGAGTTGTTGGAACGATATGTTAAAGCTGATTTCAGTTGCTGAGTAGAAACTCATATCTCCGCTACATTACATGGTCTGCAAAAACAGAACGACGGACAGTAGTTATGAATTTGGCGCAGGAGCCTATGTCTTGTTACATACGTACGGGCAACACACGGGTTATGACAACCTCTGTTTAAAGGAATCGCCTACATAGGGGCAACCTGCCTGCTTCTCCGCGTAGTGGCTGGCCTAAGCCGCAGGGGCCGCGTGTGTGTGTGGAAGAGAGCCGGCGCGGCGGTGGCTGATTTGCAAACGAGATGCCGGTCCGCCTTTGGCTCCCCCCCGCTCCGCACATTCGCCCCTTTTCTGTATTTGGCCGTCAGTATTGATCACAGCAGACAGCAGACTGAGTGGCTCACATCCATCACGTAGAGAGCATCAGCCGAGCCGCACTTAAACATCGTCAGTGCGAGAGCGCTGCTGTTAGGCGAAACCCAACGCTCCCAACAATCCAAACATCTACGCTAATGTATTCCGCCACCATTTGTAGTTAGAGCTTCCTGCTCCGTAGATACGTTCCCATATCCAACCTGGCAACACGAGCACCTCTAAGTTATAGAGTCTACTGAGCTAAGAAGATTTAATAATTAATATTTCAGTCAATCACCATGATCAAACCTTTTAATATTACCGCATTGATTTGCTATCTTCACATGTATAGCATAAACCATAATGTATCAAACTGTATACTCTGTTTGCTCTTGTCAAATTGTCCAAGAGGTGTTTAAATGCAATAATGCTGGATAATCCTGAAATTAAATTTTATCTAGAAATAGAATGAAAGAGCACTGTAGCCTTGCAAATTCAATGAAAATTTTCAGCTATCCTTTCACTCCTTTCAAAATGCTACAAATTAATAGTAATCGCTAGATATTACTGGCAATTCAACAGACAACACAGTAAGTGGATAGATAGTAATGCAAGTTTAATCTGTTGGAATTTACCCAAAAACCTACACATATGAATATAACCACGAAAACTTGCCCAAATGTCGTTATCATACAACTTCTCTATTTCAAGACATGCTTAACTTAATATTTCTTTTTAGTTTCAGTTGAGCCTTAACTAACGCAAAGTGAAGAACGAATTAAGACTAACAATCATAGGTGTCTTCTGATTTTTCTGACGAGTAACAAACTACATATATGAGTAATGATGTTATAGCTGAAATTGCCATTTTTAAAAAAAAAACTTTGCCTTCACCTTAGTCATTTTCAGACTTTTTAAAATAATTAGAGTAATATCTCTTTTACCTATATGGGATGTAGGTGAGCTGTTATGTAGAGAGGAACTCTTTCACGTACCCAGTTTTACTTTTTGCATACAGTATATATTTTGTCCAAAAGGATTTCTATTTTATGAACACCTGGAGCTGTTTTCACGCCAAGTTGTCGTCAGTAACACGTCATACTGTGAGTTGCTAATTAGGACTGAATTTCCGTTGAGATTCTCTGTAATCATTCTTCTACAAAACTTAAACAATTTACTTTTATTGCATTACCGAGTAAATGCACTAGAAAGTTGGAAATCACTATTTCTGGACCAATTATTGAGGCAATATATTTCGTCATATTTTGGTGTTCAGATAACGAAATATTTTACGGTCTGTGTATCAATGGTGGAAAAGAGGCAGTTAAAGTTAACATGCTAGCTGCAATCACGATTTTAGTTTATATAACAAAAGATTCAAAACGTAAATTCTGAGTTACCTCACTACACTTACTAACAGTAATAGCAGTATCTGTTTATCCTTGAATATATTGCATGTCTTCCAGGAGAAAAAAAAAATGTGATTCTAAATATTATGACCACAGTAGTACTTTCACTGCAAAATTATGAGTTATTCTCCCTATGATTTCTCATCCGCACATATTAAGGGGAAATAATTCGTCTTTACTTATGGTCCATTTTGGCAGGCTATTTCATATTTTTATCTAGAGATTATAGGTTAGGTGGAACTGAGTATGGTATAGTGCAGTAGTTTCTCGCTCTACAGTGACAGGCGGGTAGAGACTCGTGCCTATTACGTACTGCCGTGCCGCTCCATGGCTGGTTAGCGGCGCAGCCAAATCCTTCAACACAGTCCACGCACATCACTGGGACTGTGTTACAGACTCAAAGGAACAGTGGGCTTAACGACGTTCTAATGACAAACGTTGCCAAACCCTCCACCATAAAAACCTCAGCAACACGTGTCTACGGTAAGCGCTGAATGTTTAAAGTGTATGAGAGTATGAGAGTACTTGCCGCTGCAAAACTGGGCATTTCGTCAGTTAATAAACGCACTAATAAAGGAATACCTGCTCCTAACAAAGAGAGAGAAAGAATTACACGGTTTCACCTCTATTACGTAGTTATTCTTTCTATATACATGTGTTACGTTGATATAACACTTTATAAATAATTTATGTGGAAGAGGCAGTTGATTAAATGTGAAACGTGAGCGCGCCGATGACATTGTCATTAGTGCGAGGTCATAGTATTTAAAAAATGATAACCTAACAAAAATGTGAAAAAAATAAGAAATAAAAATGACTAACAATAAAGAGGTCATTCATACTATAGACAAAAAGTAAATCTGTAAAAATAAAAAGTAAAAGGACCTATCAGTTGTCAAGTTGTCTTTTCAACAAACAACCATGAATCAAAAGATAAAAACATAAAATAGCGCAAAGGCTGCTAGGGTCGGCCAAAAACAAATCTTAGCCTTCGACTATGTATTTATTTTGATTATTTAAAATATGGACAGATATCTATCTAGGAAGAGGAATTCTTTTCAATCATGAGATTTATATCAATTTTTATTCTTTTCAGAGCGTTGAAAACGTATATGTTTTTCAATATTTGGGATGAAATTAATCAGTTTTCGTGAAAAATTTATTGCATGGACACAGCCCCTTAGAAAATTTTATGGTCTGCACTCAACATATTACGTTTAAGGAAAGAAAGTTATATTTTGTGAAATTTAAATTAACATACATCAATCAACCACAGTCAGCATGATCTGCTCATAGTAGTTAGACATGCTGTATGGAAAACTCACTGTCTAGAAGACACAGCAAGTGTACTGCCGGTTTTTGTATTTTTCTGAGTGCTTCGATATTTTCTTCGTAGAAGTTTGTATGCTCGTTAAATATAATACACTAAAGTCTCACACACGTTCTAATAGAACGTAAGTCAAAATATTGACATGTATATTATGTATCATATTGTTTTTATTTCAGTGGAAGATTGTAAAATTGTAATGCAAGATGCTTTTGACGTGTCATGGACTAATTACGCCAATTACAACAGACTTAACAGCTTAACTTGACAAATACTTCAAACATATTACCTGAGTTGCCAACCCGTGGGCCGCATGCGACCTGCCTTGAACATTTTTCCGGCCCGCGAGATTCATCACACTTTTACAAAATATATTTATTTTATAATGTGAAAACTAATGTATTAAAAAAATACATTATTTGTTCATCGATATATTCAAAAATTTAATATCGAAATCATGAGAAAAAATTAACTTTGATTTTAAAATAATATTCTTGCGAATATATAATTTAATATGCAGCCCGCGGAGTTTTGATGCATTTGAAAAGTGGCCCGCTAGATCATTTGGGTTGGCCACCCCTGCTTTAGGTAGAAAATCCAATCTTTGTAAGAGGCAAATGTAAGTTTATCGCCATATGAAAATCCGGTCAAGTGCTTCCATTTGACTGAATTCTTGTTCCAGCCTTTATTCCCCGTGGATATACGATTCACTCACTTCAGAGGTATAAAAACGAACTTTCATGCTACACTCTAACAGTAAAGATACACTGATAATCTATGTCAAGATGATGGTTGTGGTACTATCTAAGCTTCGCGCACACAATCCACACCTGAAATTAATATCTACTAAGTCTATAAATTTATTCTGCGTACAATCTCATTCTACCTATCGTTATGTCTTCATTTGGGAAGATGAACTGATATAGTGTCCCTTTATCTTCTCCAGTGTTGTTGTAAGTGTGTGTGTGTGTGTGTGTGTTGTAACCTTCTTACCCCTATAATTAATTCTCGGCTAATTTATTAATTATAGGAGTCATTTTTGCTGGAGATTGACTGCATTCACTTCTAGCAATAGCGAACTAGTAGAGGATGGGCACAGTAACAAAAATAAAATACGTGGATAGGTAATGAACTACACAAAATCAAATTATATTCTGTCCAACTTAATCACATCGATAGAAAAGACTACACTCTGAATACGAACTCGTATTCAATTAAGCCAGTTCGCAAAATTATTTAGTAACCAACAGTCTCACAAAGTCCGTTATACACTTCATCTTAGTGTCCTTAGTTTATTTCGCTTCCTAACCGTAGCGAGAGTGGGTTCTGTAACAGATACACACACACAAAGAGAGAGAGAGAGAAATATAAATGGACTAACATCTAGCATTTAGGCAGTACCATTTTGGATTACGACTAAGCAACACTGAGAAACCTGAGGACCCTATTGTATTCCGGTGGGTCTTAAATACCCTTTAGATAACTGTAACTTGGATTGTCTGATGTCTTTTTGGGAAGGGCGCTGCCAACATTAACTTCCTTACAGTTGTAGTGTGTACAATCTCTGCCAAATGGGAGAATACATTGGTTCCCACACATACTACCCCTCCCAAAGACGCCTTTTGGTGTTCGTGGGTTCGCGACTGGGCATAACTTTTTCCGCATCAACGGAGATGGTGGGAAGGGAGTGACTTACCTCTAGGCTTCATCTTGCTGCCTCTTGAAATTCCTAAATAAAATCTACTACCCAACTCACTCTCACTACCGCAATTTGAAATTCTTAATTCTATTCCTTAATAACTATTTAACCTTACCAACTATTTTTAACACTCTTATCCCATAATTATGTCTTGTGTGCTTATAGTGTGGAGTGTTGTTTATGTTGTAGATAAGAGATGAAACATTGGATAGGTTGAAACATGGTGCCAGTTCATTCAGGACTACTCATCCGAAAGACATTGGGACCACCAAACTTATCGTTTCCACCCGACGGACGAATTACCATCCACAGTGTCTTATGCTCTCATTCCATACGCACTGTGCAGAGATTGGGGATTTAACGCAGTACTTTGGACCACAGTATCGTGATTAGGAATTGTGCAACACCACCACTCCTACCTTGCCGGCCAAGTCCTGAAGACGAAAATTTCTTCCCTCATCAGAACTCGAACCAGCTGATCCCTGTGTCAGCGCCGGACGAATTTATAAGGGTTCTGATTTGGCATTTTGATTACGGAACCGTAAACAACCAGGCCGACTATAACGCGCGGTATCCACTAAGGCAGAACTGCAATATACTCCGCGTTTCTGCGTTTTGTTTCATCCATAAGTCGTAACAAGTTAAGGGACGTCTCATGCTCTGTTTCACTACGGAATAACACTCCAATGATATCATCACTCTTCCTACCTGAGAATTTTTAGTTCGACGATTGCAAAGCACGAAGTGGGGAGGTAGCTACGAGCAACACGAACCTACAAGGCGCTCCTGTTTGCGGCAACCCGCATTCCTCATCCCCACAGTCAACACGCGCAGAAAAACAAACCGCTCGGAAAAAATGTTTCGCTGTTCTGTTTCTCAAAAATAATTGCGCTGGGGTGTACCTGCACGGGGTATGTTGACACAGGTTGAAGCAGTTGGAGGCGGGGAACAAAGAGGAACGCAGTACACTGTACGTTCTCTTTTATGAGTTTTAAAGTTTGTATACCTCCAAACAGAAATGTTCATAAATCTATGTGGCCCCCTTTTAAACATACTTTGACCTTAGTGACTGCCCTAGAATATAGCTTTTATCAAATTCCTAGTCTATTTTAGAATCGAGATAAATCTCTATTTCTAGTTTTTTTTTAAAATAGGAATTTTGAAAATTTGAAATAAAGTATTAAAACAGCTAAACGTATTCTAAATTTCAAGAGTATAATACATTGTAGACATATTTCAGTATATAATTTGGATTGCTTATTAGTAAAATGTTACTTACTAAACAAAATACAGAAATCTGTAACTAAAAAAAACTTTAAATTTGATTCAAATATTAGATTGTTACACTTTAATGTTTAAATTCTGTTGTGATTCATTTATGCTCATCTAGAATTTTCAGTAACCGCACATATTTGACAACGTGAATTTCACATTAATATTCTCTTTTCTAATGCAAGCTATGCTTCAGCATCAAATTATTTTCGCTAATCTGCTAGTTTCTCCTTTTTGATAGTGATTTACGCCTCGCTGACGTAACGGGAGAGGATTTGGGTTCAAGGAACGGGAATGAATTCCTTAACGGAAAACTGACGTCACTATCCCGGCAACGATCAGTGATTTTGGAAACCAATGAAAAATCAAAATCTGGATAGTCGGACATTCGCGATCTGCGGCTACTAAATCCTAGTCTTACTACTCACCACCGAGTGCGGTGTTGGGATGTATGTAATTACTCTGAATCGACTGAATAGGCTTACCTAAAACTCTTGTTCAAATTTATATTGTCAGGTGATTGGCTAGTGTCCATGGTGCCCACACTGGCTTGCATACTCACATTCAAATAAAATTCGTTGACTCATCTACATTACTATAACCTGTCAATCAAAAAATATCTCATCAGTCCACAGACCGTAACAGAGTTGAGAATCTTAATAAGAATCACAATGTCGTTGTATTGTAATCTGTGTGTTTTCCATAATTTTTTTATTTCAGTAGTATTTCTAAAATAAGTTAAAGTTTAACCGTTACATGAAAAATCTCTGCAGACACATTCGGTTCCCAAACAGATCTATGAACAGATCATTGAAGTGCATATTGCTAGCTTTGGGCAACGCTCCAACTGATTTTCATTCGACCAGTTTCATTTGGTAGCGGCCTTTGTGGGGCTGGAAAACCATCGTAAACAGTTTTTTATTTTTAAAATGAAACGCGTCTCCTTCTGCGTAGGAAAAAGAAAAGTTTTCCATCATTTTCTCATTTTCAAGTTATTATCATTAATTAATTAACATTTAATAATTCTCAAAACCCGATTCAAACACCTATTCGGATTTTTTTTGAGAGAAATAATTAAATAAATAGGAAGCATTAGTAATTTCATTAAAATCAAAATTAAACAACACAAAAAATCGAAATATTATGAGATGCGCGTTTATATTGCATTCGAAGTAACTTATTTTACTGAACATGTTAATTTTAATAGTTTATTCCTCTCGAAAGGACGTAATAATACGTTGACCTTAAACCGAGATTTATTCTGCTGCAAATTTAAATGAAATTTTCAGAACAAATTTTGCTTTTCTGTCCCACCAGAAGTTGTCGTAGCGGAAAGACACATACCTCAATTTTAAGTCAGACTCTAAGCTTTAAAACTGAGAAAATACCGTCAAAATGTGTTCACTGTTTTTGCTATCACGCAAGAGTAAACAAAAAAAAAAAAAAAAAGTTTTTAAATATTATGTTTTAGTTTCAGAAACAATCAAATAGGTGTTCCTATTATTTTAAAAAAAATGTTTTTGTGTACTGTTACAGCCGCTCTACAGTGGTTACACCATATTCTTTGCATGTAGATGAAAACGAGATTGGCGAACTCTCATTATTAAAGATAAGATAAAACGTCTGTGGAGATTGTCTCATAAAGACTGAATGCATGTCGTCCTCACATCCTTTCATTATGCCAATAAGTTCAGCACTCAATAGTTTGACGTTACTTGCTGTAATGTTCTCGAGAAGCCGCAAATTTAACAGCAAATCCGTCCGTAATATTGTGAATAACTGCAGAAGACGTTAAATACACTGAATCCATGAAGCCACAATCCTGCAGTTTCGAACAGAAATTAATGGAAATTTTTTAATATTTAGCACCATTCTGTTTATTTTCCTGCATATTTTTTAGTTGGTGTTTCGTTACCCTGCAGTTCAGTATTACACACGTGGGTAGCCGAAGTTGGAGAGCGCGCTGCTTGCAGTGTAGTCGCCTCGCGCGTGTAGACTCCTAGCAGTGTCGGCAACCCGGCCAACAGAAACGGCTGCGCTGGCAGCGCAGCCACTAAATCTGCCTTTGTGCGCGGCGCACAATGGCGGGGGTTGGCGGCCCTGATTTACTGGTCATCTGCGGGATATTGGCTGACCGGTCTGAAAGGCCACCCTAGAGCCACCTGACGGCTGATGGAGTCGGCACAAAGTCGACGTCGCCCGAATGATACGAAAATCCAATCACAGAGAAGAGGTTCTGCTCTCTGTATATAGAGAGACGTAGCACAGAAAAAGAGTGGCAATCGCGTGGAAATAGCTTTATAAATATACTGTGGAAATTGGACATACGAATGAGTCTTATAAGTTGCAAAAACTTTATTAACACTAAGATCCTTTAAATTTACTTACCTATATAGCTACAAAAATACGAGCGTGGTCATATAAGTTGCTCTTATCATATTTTTAACCATAGAAAAATTTACAGTAATTACTCTATATTATTATTATTATTGTTGCTTTTGCTGTTGAGTAGTTTTTTTTTTTTTTTTTCGTTGATCAATTTCGTTCCCAGTAATTTTTGATCCCTGCTAATAATTTTTCCTTTTCTATTGTGAAATTGGTTTCCCAGATAGAGAGGTTCTATGTTATTTATTAACTAACATTTTCATAATAAATTATAAATTAGGTGGATGAGTGGCTAACACTCTGGTCTCGGATTCGGGAGGACAACGGTTCGCAACCCAGTCCGAGCACCTATATGTGTGTTTTCCACGGTTTCCCCAAATCACTTCAAGCGAATGCCGGCATTCTTACATCAAAAGGCCATGGCCAAATTCATTCCCGTTCCTTGTCCCCAGTCCTTTGTGGCCTCTAATCACCTCGATGTCCACGAAGCGTAAAGCCAAAAGCAAAAAAAAAATTAATTAGGCCATGTTTAGATCCGATAAGTGTTTTATATATTTAAAAGACGTCCCATTTTTATATGATCACTCTAGAACAGGAGCTACAACCCGAATTAAAAGAAATTCAAATAGAAATGACAAGAAAAAATAAGTAATGAAATTACCTTCGGCGCTGTGAATCATTTATTAAGAGATGTAATGGCAAATGGCTTTTCGGATTATGCTTTCCATTGTTTTCACGTGCCTCGCAAGGGGTATCGTACTTTTAAGGCTCGGTGCACACGGGCGTCATTTCACGTCGCGTGTACGCCGAGATGCCGCGCTAGCGGCTAGGAGTACACAGGAACAGATACGGCAGTGCACACGCACAAGCGGTAACGCCGCGGCGACCCAGCGGTCGTTTTTCCCTGTTCTCGCCCACCACGCCGCAGGGTCGCCGCGCACGCTAGTGCGGTCTCCTAGTACATTGTGTCCGATGGAGCGGTGCACACGGGCGGCAGAACACGCTAGCGCGGCAAGCATGGCAGACGAGTTATAAGTTTTAGAAAATATTGACATATTGGTGTAATTAAGACTTATCCAGAAATTTGGGACAGCCGTCAAAAAATTATCATGATCGAATCAAGAGGAGAGCTTGGACCAGTATATGTCGGATATTTATTGAGGGATTCGAGGAGAAGGACGACAAGGGCGAAAATGAAATATTTAAGCAAAATATTTCGGGTTTATTATAATTCCAGGTTTACGTAAAGTATTTACAATCTAGATTTTATGTATAATACCTATAAAATTTATAGTAAATTGCTGTTGCAAACATAAAAGTTCTTAAATAAAATTCCTTTACCGGGGTAAGGTGGCAACATCAGAAACAAAATATGCTGCTATCATGTTCCTTACTTGGATATACTGCTAAGTAGTTCCTCTTGTTGGAACTGAGGCGTCGACAAAACCTTCTATACTCATTACGTCTTGAATGTTGTACCCATCTCTCGTTCTTAAAAAATTGTGAAGTGTACAACACGTCTTTATCAATAGGAAAGATAAATCCAAATTTACATTGTTTTATGAAAAATTTTCCATTTATTGTACAGAATGCCAAATGTACTTTCTACTTTTCTCCTGGCGGGTGACAATCTGTAGCTGAAAATCCTTGTTTTTTTCTGATAAAACTTTACCACTGTAAGGCCTCATATAATTGGTTAAAGGGAAAATGCTTCATCACCAATAAAACAGAAGGGCATTTTTGGACCTGCAATGCCGGCAGAGGTTGTCCTCTCGGAATATTTATTTAATTGTTTTCAAGCTTCTTATAAAAATAAGTTCTTTGGAATAGTCCTATACTACCATTAACGTCTATTCTGTGTCCTTAATAAATGATTTTTAAAGATAAAGTACGTAAAAATTACCCGCTTCTTGTTATACATGTCCATCGTTGTCAGTGGGACGCCTACTGCCGCCTGCTACGTGTGCATCGGATGTCGCGTGCACCCGACGTTAAATGACGCTTGTGTGCACCGGGCCTAAAAGGCATCTAATTGCATCTTTCAAATTCAGAATTCGGAACAGATTACAGCCGTTATGTTTCTGTGACAGCTGAACACAATAGGAAGTCCAGAGTTTTCATTTTCATGATTTTAAGAAAACAGAGTATTACGTCATCAGTTAGTTTCAGTAGAAACTTAAACCTCCTATGGTTTGATGTTATAGTCAATCCCAGTATAACTCAAGGAAGCCGGTGCCCAACAACCAAGAAGAAATGCTGGCTCTGGACAGGTTATGTCCAGATATGAATCCCTGAGTCAAACACCATAGTTACTGAATTTTTTGTAACTGTCGATCCAATTTCATTTCATCCAGATGTTGATCTTACGTGAAAAGATCTCACAGTTATCGATTGATTTCCAATGTAATCCACGAAGTCGACAACTGGTTGGAAGTTTCAATATGCGCTTTTCAGTTTCTTAAAGCGTAGGCAATCTTCGATCCAAGAAAGAGCCAGCAAACGTATACCACACATAGCTGCAAACAGTAGAGGGAATCGTTATCTCCGGGATAACTATGAGAGTGTGGGAGATCTCACATTCAGAGACACCATCTGGTTGCTAGTAAAAAAGTGTTATTGTTCCTACATGTTTCCCTCCAGGAAGGCGAAAAGGAAAGAGGTCCGTAGTTCTCACAGCAATGCGATTCAATCGCATGTTAATGGGATAATGCAGCCAAATTTATGAGATTAGTAAGATCTACATAACACACTGCTGTTTAGATTCACAAACCTGACCTGATATCAAATAAGCGTAAAACGGTCAGAGGTCTCGTATTTGAACTTGTGACATTACAGGGCAATAAGCTAACCACCTATTAAAGTTCATCTATGCCAAGGACGTCGATAATCGATATCTATCATAAGTACGTCGTAGTACTAAACTCTTTGTAAGAAGCAACAGTTGGTGTATGGCAATCGCAGATGTATGTTTTGCGGCGACTACAGTGTCGTATAAGTGTGGAGTAGTGGAATTCTCCCGGGTCAAAATGGCTACGTAATCTGGCTTTCGTTCCCGCCTCGTTCAGACAGGCCAAAGCATATAAACTTCATTAACACACCATTGAAAAGTGTATAATATGTGGTTGATGAACAGTGATTGTTGTGTGTGGACAGGAAACACGCTAATAACTGAATAAATGCCAGGTGATTGTACTCTTCACTCTAAAGACCTGCAATCTCGGATTAATATTATTTTCAGTTGGTGGTTGGCGTATGTGTGCTCGTTTAAAACAAAAAGAAAAACTGTTTGATTAAAAACGTGCTACACTATTAATTGACTGTGTGTGTGTTCAGTGTTATAGTATCTCTCAAAGTATTGAATGTTTAAACTATACTGAGAGTTAATTTCTTACAATTACGGTGACTATCCAACTATGACGACCGCATTGTACAAATAAGTTTAAACGAAGTTCGAATCCTTTCATTAGGTGGGTAATAAAAACGAATGTATAGTGACTATAATTTTAATTAATTATTAAACCAGTAAAACATCCAGTTGCTTTACAAACTCTTGGTTCACAGCAAGTGATAAAACGTTTCTATTTTCCTTATCATCTGAGATTAGTACTTCTCTTGTAGATTTAAATCCGTTCTATTTTCCAGTAAACATCAATCACTCATGCTGAACTATATACTCGCTGCGTAGCCGTTTTTCACTCTCCTTCTCCCCCGTTGGTAGACCGAAAGTTAAATACTTCAAACAAAATTTTCATTCTTGGCTTTCTAAATGTCCAAGGCAATGATTGAACGAGAACCCTTACATCGTCAATATTTTGAGCCACTCCAAAATTCGACGAAGTGAAATTAGGATTTTCCTCTGAATGGTATGCAATGTAATTCTCCGTAGTTGTCCAGCTGGATGAAGTCATTGAAACACATCAGGTGTAGCAATGATTCTGTTGATTACAATATTACTGTGGTAATTGTGTATTAATCTCGCTGTCTCCCATGATAGAAATTTTTTGATTGATATTTTTTTTTATTTATTGCTTTACGCCTCGTCGATGTCGAGGTCATTAGAGGCAGGATAAGACTGGGGAAAGGAACTGGAAGAAATTCGGCCATGGCCTTTTGAAGAAAGCATCCGGGCATTCGCCTGGAGTGATTTGGAGAAGCCATCGAAAACGCCAATCTGGATGCCCGGACGGGGATTCGAACCACCGTCATCCAGAATGCGAGGCCGTTAACCACTCATCCACCCCGCTCGATGTTGATTGATACAAACACAATCTGTGTTTATATAGTT
The DNA here is from genome assembly GCA_031002005.1 of Vandiemenella viatica. NCBI lineage: Eukaryota > Metazoa > Arthropoda > Insecta > Orthoptera > Morabidae > Vandiemenella > Vandiemenella viatica. The sequence continues at coordinate 1,204 of JARYHS010000099.1, read as the reverse complement.
GTTGATTCAATTGGCAATATTTAGACAATTAATGCATGGAGAAGGGAACGAAAATATTGTTACGATCAACGACATTTCTACACACTACTCTTTCTCGTCATTGCCTTTGATCCGCTGTTTTCCATTTTGTATCATTTAACTAAAATTTCTTTTCAACTATTTCGTAAATGATTTAACGTATCTTCCTTATGCTCATTAACATGGCCCGCCTCGTTGGCGCAGCACTGTGATTCTCTCTATTGCCTGACGCCGGGTTCTCTGGTACTAGTCCTGATAGTGGAGACAATTTTCAGTATCAGGAATTGACCGACAAGATAGTAGAGATGGTGGTGCAATATTCTTTATCACTAGATTGTGCACCGAGGTCCTCGATCGAATCCCCTACCTCTCTGCAGTGTGAACTGTAACCTCCCCCCCCCCCCCATCTTTAATACTTCTTGGCTAATTTATTTTTTATCGGACTTCTATTTCCCGGAGATCAACTGCATTCATTTTTATCAATAGCAAAGTGGTAGTACCAAGAGTGGTGGGTGAACGGTTAACATTCTGGCCTCACATTCGAGAGGGCGCCGGTTCGGATCTCCGTCCAAACATCCATTGGGTTTTCCATCGTTTCCCCAAATTAGTTGTAACGTACTTAAATATAACGTCTCTATTTTGTATAATACTTTAAATACATATTTATATACTTTATTGCCTCTATTTCCAGCACCAGACCAGTATATAGAGATTTCCTTAACCCCTCTTTGTCCGGCGCTGGTTTTAATATGATACTCACGCTGAAAAATCAAAATTATTATTATTCCAATTCTTATCACACAAACTCAAATTAATTCCTTTGTCTATATCTACATATACCTCAATCTCAAATCAAAACACTTCCTACTTATCTCATCACTTGTATATTTTTTATTTAACAAACAATTCTCTTTTCTCAAAGTCATATAATATTAGCTTTATACCATAACCCTAAATCTTTTGCCCTCAGGCTAATGTTTTACTATTAATAATTCCGCCAGGATTCTTGTGGCTTCTCCAGTGAGCCAAACTGTTTCATCTCTTCTTTCAAACTTATTCATTCCAAAAAACCAAAACTCGTCCTCTCCATTCAAATCTTCTCTTCAACAACTCACTCTTGACTCTTCTTTTATTTTTCAGAGATCTCATTATTCATCTTGTTATTCTTTGACCTTTGAACTTAAAA
>JARYHS010000098.1:0-50891 GCA_031002005.1 Vandiemenella viatica | reverse complement strand
GCCACTTGACTAACCACTTGACTCGAGGACCACTTGACTAACCTCAGTTTCCCCTCTATTGATAGACCACTTGAGCGACCCAGGTGTGTCACGGTCCTTTGTTTCCTCCTCCCCCCTCCCACCTGTCAATCATGGCCACTTGACTAACCACTTGACTCGAGGGCCACTTGAGCTACCCAGGTGTGTCCCCACCTGTCAATCATGGCCACTTGTTTGAACACCTGCCTTCCCTAGCACCAGCTGCCCTTGGTGTTTTTTTTTGTTAGGCCACTTGAGCGACCCCAACCCCGCCAGCTGCATCGTTTCATCGACTGGTTTGAACATGCTCACCCCCCACCACCGCTCCAACAAGCAGGACTGCCCCCGACCGCGTGCCAGTATGGCGTTACACCTCGTTGTCATTAGAGTCGCGGAAACGGCGACCTGGGTTGAATCTGAATATGGATGCTCAGACGGGGGTTCGAACCAGAGCCAACCTCAGCTTCACCACCCCAGTAACAGCTGTCGATTTTATTGCTCTTTTGCCAGTCCATATTCGCCTGGAGTGATTTTAGGAAAAAAACGAGAAAATGGATGCTCAGACGGGGGTTCGAACCAGAGCCAACCTCAGCTTCACCACCCTAGTACCAGCTGTCGATTCTATTGCTCTTTTGCTAGTCCATATTCGCTGGAGTGATTTTAGGAAAAAACGAGAATATGGATGCTCAGACGGGGATTCGAACCAGAGCCAACCTCAGCTTCACCACCCTAGTACCAGCTGTCGATTCTATTGCTCTTTTCCAGGCTATATTCGCCTGGAGTGATTTCAGGAAAACGAGAATATGGATGCTCAGACGGGGATTCGAACCAGCGATCGTTGTTTGACGGCATTCAATGGACGGGAATAGGCAATATACTTTATATTGAGCGCTTAATAAAATGCGATTTAAAGCTCAGACGGGGATTCGAACCAGCGATCGTTGTTTGACGGCATTCAATGGACGGGAATAGGCAATATACTTTATATTGAGCGCTTAATAAAATGCGATTTAAACCAATGAGGTTTCTTTCTTAAGTTAGGAATTAATGTCTTTAAACATACGACGAACGAGAATATGGATGCTCAGACGGGGATTCGAACCAGCGATCGTTGTTTGACGGCATTCAATGGACGGGAATAAGGCAATATACTTTATATTGAGCGCTTAATAAAATGCGATTTAAACCAATGAGGTTTCTTTCTTAAGTTAGGAATTAATGTCTTTAAACATACGACGAACGAGAATATGGATGCTCAGACGGGATTCGAACCAGCGATCGTTGTTTGACGGCATTCAATGGACGGGAATAAGCAATATACTTTATATTGAGCGCTTAATAAAATGCGATTTAAACCAATGAGGTTTCTTTCTTAAGTTAGGAATTAATGTCTTTAAACATACGACGAACGAGAATATGGATGCTAAGACGGGGATTCGAACCAGCGATCGTTGTTTGACGGCATTCAATGGACGGGAATAAGCAATATACTTTATATTGAGCGCTTAATAAAATGCGATTTAAACCAATGAGGTTTCTTTCTTAAGTTAGGAATTAATGTCTTTAAACATACGACGAAAACACATTTCTGAAAGCTCATTTAACGTAATATTAAGCACGTCATTTCTACCCCAATCACACTAAGTACGATGATAAAATTCATATAGCGTTGATTGTAAAAAAACTGAACTTTCTATTTATCTAAAAATACTTTTTAAAAAACTGCTATTTCTGATAGTTGATAACAAATTTCGTCGCTGAGCCAGAGGCTGATCCCCCAAGGAGGGCGAGTCTAACACAATGCTCCTTTTGTTATCGCCACTCGAACGCGCAGCTGCACAGCCTATAACTCAACTTCATTTCGCGTAATATTAAGCTTTTAATTTCTACTCTTGGCATAAAGCGAGAAAAAAAATGTTTATATCATGATAATTCTATGAAAATAACCTTTCCAATTAAACTATAATATTTTTTAAAAAACTTGTACTTCTGATAGTTGATCTTAAATTTGGGGCTCTGAGCCACGCTTTGTATTGCTGGGGGGTGAGGTTTCTATAGCGTATTGTATGTACCGTTGCTGCGGGGCGTTAATTGTGCGCGCTAAGAGTGGCTGTTTAGAAAATTAAACTCCGCAAACAACACAGTAGCGTTCACGGAGCGTCGTTGATGGTTGTACGTAGAGCTTGAATCGAAAATTTACTGCCGCTGCTGCATTGTAATAAATTATTTAGGTGGAATATACCGATTCCACTAGGATCATCCTGTACTAAGAAATGTTCCCAGGACGGCTGCAGAGGTGTTTCCTAGCGACCAAGACTTACTAACTGCGATAAGTTCGGCGAAAGACGTTTGTGACGGTGAGTATTTTGGACAAAGTTTTGTGCATATTCTTACGACTCAGACCGAGCGTGGTGGGTGAGCGGTTAACTCTCTGGCCTCACATTCGGGAGGACGCGGGTTCGAATCCCCGTCCAGGCATCCATCGCGCGCTAGTGATAACAAACAAGTATCTGTGCATGCGAAGTAAATAAATATGGAGTCACGTTTATAGTGCGATACACTGAATGTCAATTGTGGATAGGAACGGAGCTCAGTTTCCTTATTTCACCTGTATAATGTTGTGGAAAAGCCTTGTAAAATCGAAGGGTGTTACCTGTATGCCTCTTCAGTCGTCTCTCATCGTGAACTTTACAGGCGACAGAGGATTGAACGAAGGAACGGGGGGGAATTCGACTATGGTCCTTTGTGGGAACCATCCCGGCATTCACCTCAAGCGGTTGCGGAAAAACCTTGTAAAATCGAAACTTGGTTGACCGGACGAAACCGCGTCGTCCTAGGTTCCAGACCAGTACAACCTGCATCAACCCAATTGTGGATAGGAACAGAGCTCCGTTACCTTATTTCACATGTCTAATGTTGCTGGCTGCAACGTTGTATGACAGATCAATTTTGATACGGAGGTGGGTAAAGAACGTGCTTGAAGTGTGTAACTTATATGTAAGCAGCCAGGTTAGTATGGATATCACCCGAAAAATTAATGCTATGGAAAAAGCCTTTTTTTTCTGGCTTCACCTCGTTGACGTCAAAATCGTTAGAAGTGGGAAAGGACCGGGGAGCAAGTAACTGGAAGAAATTCGGCAGTGACCTTTTGAACAAACCAAGGCGAAAATTCAGATGTGGGTGCCCGGACAAGGATTCGAAACCGCATCTTCCCGAATGCGAATCTCATGTGTATTAGCGTCAGACCACGAACTAAGGGATCACCGTCGTAAGTGGATAAATTATTAGCGTACCAGTATGGCTTTACACCTCGCCAACATCGATATCATTAGAGGCGGGATAGGATTGATGCAGGGAACGGTCACCTGGAGTGATTTGGGGAAACCATGGAAAACCAGAATATGGATGCTCAGACGGAGATTCGAACCAGCGCCCTTCTGAATGCATGGTCAGAACGTTAACACTCACCCACCACGCTCGGTAATTTTCGTGGGCAATACTGAAAAATATCTATTCTGAGAAGTAATTTTTTGCATGGTGCTTCGATAATCATGAAATTTCCAAACATCTGAAATGACTGGTTACGCAGATATTGCTGCCACCAGAGACACAGGGAAATAGTGTGAACTTTGACAAAACATCCTTAGCTGGGACGCTGCATGTTAGAGACTAATACAGTAACTCTAATCAACTACACAATCTTGCTACTTATCCCGTTTCTTTGGCAGAGGCATATTGCATACTGTACGGATATTGAGTGACCAAGACTTACTAACTGCGATAAGTTCGGCGAAAGACGTTTGTGGCGGCGAGTGTTTTGGACAAAGTATTGTGCGTATTCTTACGGCTCATACTGAGCGTGGTGGGTGAGCGGTTAACTCTCTGGCCTCACATTCGGGAGGACGCGGGTTCGAACCCCCGTCCAGGCATCCAAATTTGGGTTTTTAATGGTTTACCTAAATCATTCCAAGCGAATGCCGGTGTGTTTCCTTCAAAAAGGCGTCGGGAGGACGTGGGTTTGAATCCCTGCCCCGACCATCAAGATTTCGGCTTTCCATGCTTTTTATGAAATTACTGCATTCGGTGCTTAAGCCATCTGACGGGAAAGTGAAAAGCCCTCAACCTGACCTTCACATCTTTCACAACTTGCGTCGTAATGTAGTTACGCCTTAACACTTCCGTTGTTCGGTTTCAAGTTTAAACTGTAGGTTCTCTACACCCTGTTAAGTTCAAGTAGGCTAGGATAGAGGCGGAATGCGCAGGCAATAAAAAACCCTGGTCATAATGACCAAACGAGCCATTACTCCGTACTTCAGGTGAATGTTGGGTTGGGTCCTTCAAAAGACCATGCCTGAATTCCATTCCGATCCTTGCACCAGTCCTATCACACTTCGTGATCGGTAAAGATCTGGCCTAGCATTTGGGAGGGCGTGGGCTCGAATCCCAGTCCGGGCATCCAGATTTGAGTTTTCCATGGTTTCCCCAAATAACTCGAGGCGAATGACGGGGATGATTTTCTTCATTTGCCATGGCCGAATTCCCCACCGTTCCTCGTCCACTGTCCTTTCCCACCTCTAAAGGCTTCGATGTCGACGAGGCGTAGAACCCTAAAAAAAAAAGAAACCCACGACCACCAACTCCAGATGAATGTCGAGTTATTCATTCAAAATACCATGCCCGAATTCCTTCCCAGTCCTTGCCGCCAGTCCATACAATTATGGCCATTACATTCTCGCAATCACCATAGAGGGGGAATGCGCAGGCAATAAAAAACCCTGGTCATAATGACCAAACGAGCCATTACTCCGTACTTCAGGTGAATGTTGGGTTGGTTCCTTCAAAAGACCATGCCTGAATTCGATCCCGATCCTTGCACCAGTCCTATCACACCTCGTGATCGGTAAAGATCTGGCCTAGCATTTTGGGAGGGCGTGGGCTCGAATCCCAGTCCGGGCATCCAGATTTGAGTTTTCCATGGTTTCCCCAAATAACTCGAGGCGAATGACGGGGTGATTTCTTCATTTGACATGGCCGAATTCCCCACCGTTCGTCGTCCACTGTCCTTTCCCACCTCTAAAGGCTTCGATGTCGACGAGGCGTAGAACCATAAAAAAAGAAAACCACGACCACCAACTCCAGATGAATGTCGAGTTATTCATTCAAAATACCATGCCCGAATTCCTTCCCAGTCCATGCCGCCAGTCCATACAATTATGGCCTTTACATTCTCGCAATCACCAAATTTTAGTGCCAATCGATTTACAGTAGACCTATCAACGGTATTGTCGGTATAAACAGCCTTGAAACGACGATGAATCGCAGTAGGAATCACTTTGTCAGCAGTTAAAAATTCGATAACAGCACGATGTTTAACTCACGTTGACACAACACTAGAACAGTTCTCCATAATTCCGGACAACGAATCCTTACTTCTCAGTACTTTCAAATAAAATGTAATGCCGCTTGGTATGTATGGTCTGGCGTTAGAGTTTTTCAGTCGTAACAGCCTTACATAAGGACAGGACTGAACACGTTTACCCCCACCACCACGGACTAGGCCTGATTACTACCCAAATGGACTGCTAGTGCCAGTGTACAGAGATGGCCAGCCCGGTACTGATATTTTTTTTACCCCCACCACCCCGGACTAGACCTGATTACTACCCAAATGGACTGCTAGTGCCAGTGTACAGAGATGGCCAGCCCGGTACTGTTGTTTTCGTCTGTGTATCAGCTCAATGCTGGTGATTCTAAGCGTTTGACGATAGGTTTATCGTCCAAACACGAATTTGAGCCAGTAGTAGTGCTCGAAAAAGTTGGATACCGCACCAAGGTTATACTAACGTATGAAGAATGGGTCGTGCTGACTCAAGTATTGGATGTAGTGTCAGATTTGTTCTACACAGGCAGCTCCCAGACAAACATTCCACTTGGTGAGAACGCCGTCTCCTTCCGTACGATTGCCAGGACGAAAACTGTATGTTTTTACCCAAATGTTGACCCCACCAGCGGCATCTTCTTCAGCGATTCAACTTGGAAGAACCTCATCGACGCGCAGCCTGCAGTGTCCAGCACCTTGACCGTCAAGAAGAGGTGGGGATACCTAGTTGCAAGATACTACACAGAATTTGTGGACATTTTATCTAGTAAAGTGCTACGAGACTATCATATGGCAACAGTGCAAAAACTGGTTGATATGCATATTCGTGATGTTTATGTGACTCAATTGGCCCCCAGTTCGTCACTGGACTATAATCTACTAAAATATGAACTTATTGCATATAAAAATTTACTTGTATTACCTGTTATTAACAATGTAGTAATTAAGAATTATAACCCAGGATACTACATTGATGTGAACAGTGTGAATAAAATACACATACTAAGTTATTCAATTTGTTTTATTTTATCCACTTTCCATTAATAAAACCCTTTACAGAGTTATTTTTATGAGTTCCTGTAGTGGCGTGACGCTTCATCACTTACATACTGGTCTGAAGAGCGAATTGTAATAGACGCCAACATTCGAAAAGACATAAATTTGTTGGATATAAGTACGTATGCGGCTGTTTCTATGAATATCATAAAAAAAGTGTGAAAATGTACAAAATCAAGAAATTTGGTCATATATAACAAAAATCGGTAAAAATGTAAATTTCGTCCATGAATGAAGTCAATGGTTGACATAAAAATCACACCTGCGTGTATCACAATATCGTTCATATAATGTGTGTGGATTACAGAAATACGTGTTATATGGGGGAAAAAAAGTGTAATGGCAGTCACCGGATAAACTAAAATGTGTTTTTTTTTTCAGTAATAAATTTTCAGATGAATAACGAAACTTGGTAGAGTTCTCCAGAGTCAACACACACGTCACGTAACCATCATGATAGACGTGTCAGTGGAAGTGCATCGGATGCTGCATTCACATGTGTATATGGAGTACTCATTGAGCTGATACACAGACGAAAACAACAACAGTACCGGGCTGGCCATCTCTGTACACTGGCACTAGCAGTCCATTTGGGTAGTAATCAGGTCTAGTCCGGGGTGGTGGGGGTAAAAAAAATATCAGTACCGGGCTGGCCATCTCTGTACACTGGCACTAGCAGTCCATTTGGGTAGTAATCAGGCCTAGTCCGTGGTGGTGGGGGTAAACGTGTTCAGTCCTGTCCTTATGTAAGGCTGTTACGACTGAAAAACTCTAACGCCAGACCATACATACCAAGCGGCATTACATTTTATTTGAAAGTACTGAGAAGTAAGGATTCGTTGTCCGGAATTATGGAGAACTGTTCTAGTGTTGTGTCAACGTGAGTTAAACATCGTGCTGTTATCGAATTTTTAACTGCTGACAAAGTGATTCCTACTGCGATTCATCGTCGTTTCAAGGCTGTTTATACCGACAATACCGTTGATAGGTCTACTGTAAATCGATTGGCACTAAAATTTGGTGATTGCGAGAATGTAAAGGCCATAATTGTATGGACTGGCGGCATGGACTGGGAAGGAATTCGGGCATGGTATTTTGAATGAATAACTCGACATTCATCTGGAGTTGGTGGTCGTGGTTTTCTTTTTTTATGGTTCTACGCCTCGTCGACATCGAAGCCTTTAGAGGTGGGAAAGGACAGTGGACGACGAACGGTGGGGAATTCGGCCATGTCAAATGAAGAAATCACCCCGTCATTCGCCTCGAGTTATTTGGGGAAACCATGGAAAACTCAAATCTGGATGCCCGGACTGGGATTCGAGCCCACGCCCTCCCAAAATGCTAGGCCAGATCTTTACCGATCACGAGGTGTGATAGGACTGGTGCAAGGATCGGGATCGAATTCAGGCATGGTCTTTTGAAGGAACCAACCCAACATTCACCTGAAGTACGGAGTAATGGCTCGTTTGGTCATTATGACCAGGGTTTTTTATTGCCTGCGCATTCCCCCTCTATGGTGATTGCGAGAATGTAATGGCCATAATTGTATGGACTGGCGGCAAGGACTGGGAAGGAATTCGGGCATGGTATTTTGAATGAATAACTCGACATTCATCTGGAGTTGGTGGTCGTGGGTTTCTTTTTTTTTTTAGGGTTCTACGCCTCGTCGACATCGAAGCCTTTAGAGGTGGGAAAGGACAGTGGACGAGGAACGGTGGGGAATTCGGCCATGGCAAATGAAGAAAATCATCCCCGTCATTCGCCTCGAGTTATTTGGGGAAACCATGGAAAACTCAAATCTGGATGCCCGGACTGGGATTCGAGCCCACGCCCTCCCAAATGCTAGGCCAGATCTTTACCGATCACGAAGTGTGATAGGACTGGTGCAAGGATCGGAATGGAATTCAGGCATGGTCTTTTGAAGGACCCAACCCAACATTCACCTGAAGTACGGAGTAATGGCTCGTTTGGTCATTATGACCAGGGTTTTTTATTGCCTGCGCATTCCGCCTCTATCCTAGCCTACTTGAACTTAACAGGGTGTAGAGAACCTACAGTTTAAACTTGAAACCGAACAACGGAAGTGTTAAGGCGTAACTACATTACGACGCAAGTTGTGAAAGATGTGAAGGTCAGGTTGAGGGCTTTTCACTTTCCCGTCAGATGGCTTAAGCACCGAATGCAGTAATTTCATAAAAAGCATGGAAAGCCGAAATCTTGATGGTCGGGGCAGGGATTCAAACCCACGTCCTCCCGACGCCTTTTTGAAGGAAACACACCGGCATTCGCTTGGAATGATTTAGGTAAACCATTAAAAACCCAAATTTGGATGCCTGGACGGGGGTTCGAACGCGTCCTCCCGAATGTGAGGCCAGAGAGTTAACCGCTCACCCACCACGCTCAGTATGAGCCGTAAGAATACGCACAATACTTTGTCCAAAACACTCGCCGCCACAAACGTCTTTCGCCGAACTTATCGCAGTTAGTAAGTCTTGGTCACTCAATATCCGTACAGTATGCAATATGCCTCTGCCAAAGAAACGGGATAAGTAGCAAGATTGTGTAGTTGATTAGAGTTACTGTATTAGTCTCTAACATGCAGCGTCCCAGCTAAAGATGTTTTGTCAAAGTTCACACTATTTCCCTGTGTCTCTGGTGGCAGCAATATCTGCGTAACCAGTCATTTCAGATGTTTGGAAATTTCATGATTATCGAAGCACCATGCAAAAAATTACTTCTCAGAATAGATATTTTTCAGTATTGCCCACGAAAATTACCGAGCGTGGTGGGTGAGTGTTAACGTTCTGACCATGCATTCAGAAGGGCGCTGGTTCGAATCTCCGTCTGAGCATCCATATTCTGGTTTTCCATGGTTTCCCCAAATCACTCCAGGTGACCGTTCCCTGCATCAATCCTATCCCGCCTCTAATGATATCGATGTTGGCGAGGTGTAAAGCCATACTGGTACGCTAATAATTTATCCACTTACGATGGTGATCCCTTAGTTCGTGGTCTGACGCTAATACACATGAGATTCGCATTCGGGAAGATGCGGTTTCGAATCCTTGTCCGGGCACCCACATCTGAATTTTCGCCTTGGTTTGTTCAAAAGGTCACTGCCGAATTTCTTCCAGTTACTTGCTCCCCGGTCCTTTCCCACTTCTAACGATTTTGACGTCAACGAGGTGAAGCCAGAAAAAAAGGCTTTTTCCATAGCATTAATTTTTGGGTGATATCCATACTAACCTGGCTGCTTACATATAAGTTACACACTTCAAGCACGTTCTTTACCCACCTCCGTATCAAAATTGATCTGTCATACAACGTTGCAGCCAGCAACATTAGACATGTGAAATAAGGTAACGGAGGCTCTGTTCCTATCCACAATTGGGTTGATGCAGGTTGTACTGGTCTGGAACCTAGACGACGCGGTTTTCGTCCGGTCAACCAAGTTTCGATTTTACAAGGTTTTTCCGCAACCGCTTGAGGTGAATGCCGGGATGGTTCCCACAAAGGACCATAGTCGAATTCCCCCCCGTTCCTTCGTTCAATCCTCTGTCGCCTGTAAAGTTCACGATGAGAGACGACTGAAGAGGCATACAGGTAACACCCTTCGATTTTACAAGGCTTTTCCACAACATTATACAGGTGAAATAAGGAAACTGAGCTCCGTTCCTATCCACAATTGACATTCAGTGTATCGCACTATAAACGTGACTCCATATTTATTTACTTCGCATGCACAGATACTTGTTTGTTATCACTAGCGCGCGATGGATGCCTGGACGGGGATTCGAACCCGCGTCCTCCCGAATGTGAGGCCAGAGAGTTAACCGCTCATCCACCACGCTCGGTCTGAGTCGTAAGAATATGCACAAAACTTTGTCCAAAATACTCACCGTCACAACGTCTTTCGCCGAACTTATCGCAGTTAGTAAGTCTTGGTCGCTAGGAAACACCTCTGCAGCCGTCCTGGGAACATTTCTTAGTACAGGATGATCCTAGTGGAATCGGTATATTCCACCTAAATAATTTATTACAATGCAGCAGCGGCAGTAAATTTTCGATTCAAGCTCTACGTACAACCATCAACGACGCTACTGTGTTGTTTGCGGAGTTTAATTTTCTAAACAGCCACTCTTAGCGCGCACAATTAACGCCCCGCAGCAACGGTACATACAATACGCTATAGAAACCTCACCCCCCACAGCAATACAAGCGTGGCTCAGAACCCCAAATTTAAGATCAGCTATCGGAAGTACAAGTTTTTTAAAAAAATATTATAGTTTAATTGGAAAGGTATTTTCCTAGAATTATCACGATATAAACATTTTTTTTTTCTCGCGTTATGCCAAGAGTAGAAATTAAAAGCTTAATATTACGCGAAATGAAGTTGAGTTGTAGGCTGAGCAGCTGTTGCGTTCGAGTGGCGATCACAAAAGGCAGCATTGTGTTAGACTCGACCCTCCTTGGGGGCACCAACCTCTGGCTCAGCGAACGAAATTTGTAATCAACTATCAGAAATAGAAGTTTTTTAAAAGTATTTTTAGATAAATAGAAAGTTCAGTTTTTTACAATCAACGCTATATGAATTTTATCATCGTACTTAGTGTGATTGGGGTAGAAATGACGTGCTTAATATTACGTTAAATGAGCTTTCAGAAATGTGTTTTCGTCGTATGTTTAAAGACATTAATTCCTAACTTAAGAAAGAAACCTCATTGGTTTAAATCGCATTTTATTAAGCGCTCAATATAAAGTATATTGCTTATTCCCGTCCATTGAATGCCGTCAAACAACGATCGCTGGTTCGAATCCCCGTCTGAGCATCCATATTCTCGTTCGTCGTATGTTTAAAGATGGTTTAAATCGCATTTTATTAAGCGCTCAATATAAAGTATATTGCTTATTCCCGTCCATTGAATGCCGTCAAACAACGATCGCTGGTTCGAATCCCCGTCTGAGCATCCATATTCTCATTTTCAAGAGCAATAAAATCGACAGCTGTTACTGGGGTGGTGAAGCTGGGGTTACCTCTGGTTCGAACCCCCGTCTGAGCATCCATTGGTTCGAATCCCCGTCTGAGCATCCATATTCTCGTTGCGCCGCGGCGCCGTGCGGCCGCAACGTCACTCCTGCAGCGGGACTCAGCCGCGGCATGTTGCCGCGGTTCAGCCGCCGCTTGCCGCGGCACTTGCCTCGGTTCAACCGCCACTTGCCGCGCGATGTGTGTGTGTGTGTGTGTGTGTGTGTGTGTGTGTGTATAGACAACGTGGCCAACCTACGGTGAACCACGTGGCGGTGCCCGCCCCCACCGCCGCAGCATGTACCTGTTATTTGCCTCGGCATGTATCTGTTATTTGCCTCGGCATGTACCTGTTATTTGCCTCGGCACGCACTGGCAAATACCTCCGCGAATTCCTCGTTCGAAAAAGGAGCGGCATGTCGACATCTGTCCGAAAGTCCAGTTGCTCGCTCAAGTGGTCTGGCAACGGCTGCGTCACACCTGGTGCGGCTAGAGGGGGCGTGGTCAAGGACAATAGGGGTGTAACTGAGGTTAGTCAAGTGGTTAGTCAAGTGGCCCTCATGTCAAGTGGTTAGTCAAGTGGCACTCGAGACAAGTGGTTAGTCAAGTGGGAGGGGGGAGAACAATAGGTGTGAAAATGATTGACAGGTGGGAGGGGGGAGAACAATAGAGGTGTGAAAATGATTGACAGGTGGGAGGGGGAGAACAATAGAATGATACAATGTATCCAATTAGAACAATAGAGGTGTTCCGTGCAAGAACCGCACTTTTTGAGCGCGCTCCGCCCTTTTATACCTACTGCGGTAGTCTTAAGATTCTGGGGTACATGCCGATAACAATTGTTAGTGTTCGTTAATAATGTACACAGAGGTAAAAAATTAGGCCCATATAAGTTAGTGATACGTTTTACTATTTTTGATGTTTTACTGTTCCTAGGGTTGAAACGTTTAGAAACGCTGTTGTGCGGGATTAATGTAGACGCGTTCAAGCGAACAGCTGCCACCTGTGCGCGACTGAGAGCCCCCAGCACACATGCGCTACACTCTGCGCTCAAAAGAATGGCGCACATTGCAGTCTCCGTCGCGAGCTACATCGGGCGGGAAAAAAGGAAGTAGAAAAGGAAAAAGAAGGGAAGAAATCTCGTGCGAGCGGGCGGCCATAAACAAGGAAACAAATGAGAAATGGATTGCGCGCCACGCGCAACAGCTGCCTCCAGATGTATTCAAGAGAAGAAGGCCGACCAGCAAAACGCATTTTCCGCGAAATTTCCGTCGGAGCTGTCGCTCCTATGTGTAGGCGACGGGCGTGGTGCTAGGGCAAAGGAAGTGTGCGCACTCTGTTTAGTGCTAAGCAGGCTTTTATATAGCTGTTACAGTTAGTTGTACATGTTGTAGTGTACCCGCCGTATGAATTCTTGCCATCTGTTTATTATTGATATTTCTTAACCTTTTACTTATCATTTTCCTTTCCTCAAACACTACCTGGGCCTCATGGAAGGGGTACTTCAAAAATTTACCCAAGCGATCAACATTTATAGATATAATTATTTTCATTTGGATTATAATCATCAAAGGAAATTTAAAATTACTTTTTGAGGCAATGGACACATCTATCAACATTACAAGACCAGCAAAGGTGATACTCAAAACATATAAAACGAAAGTCAACATCCACATAATACGTAGAAAACATTGGTCAACGTTGCGACTAGCTCAAATAAGTCAGAAAGCACGTGTTGTTTCTCCGTGATGAGAATTACCGGTTGTCACTTACGGGTTCCTGAATTCACGACCTTAATGGATTTTCTGAAATTTTGTCAAATTAGGCAAACTAAACACAAATTTAATGTCATGTACGTGTACGTGAAAAGCACAGTTACTTTACAAAGTCCAGAATGGATTGTAATGCCCCACGCTAGATACGTGTAATTAATTGTTTCATTATTGTATCAATTACGATAAACAAATGCTAGCTCATTACGTTGTTAGTGTAAGAATATTTTAATTTCATAAAATATTTTCATAATCTTGACACCAACAAGACCGAATTTTTAGTCTGAAAATAATATGATTTAAATTAATAACTTCTTGTGGCGTGTGTTTCAGTATTTTTCAACGGTTTTCCTCGTCCAAACTTATTTCAAAATCATCTGTCTAAAGCAATGAGCAAGTACCAGCAATTTATATGTCTGACTTGGAAAAATGTATGCATCAGTCACTCATTAGGAACTGATATGGAAACTGCGGTTGTGGGTTAGCTCACTAAAGGTAGAAAATATTCGTCGATTTCCATTCAAATTAAAAAGATGAAAAAACAACAAACGTGACTTAAAAGCTGTTTTTTTTTTTTTTTTTTTTTTTTTTTAAAATGGCATTCGGCCTTGTAGCCATTCAGCCAACAACTGTGTTTTCATAGTATCTTCTCATATTATTGATTACCACAAGTGACAGGACAACACAGAACGAACACAACACTTAATTAAAACCACCCATGCCCTGGGCCGGACTCGAACCGGCGACCCCTACAACGTGAAGCCAGCTCGCTAGCCCCGCGCTACCGGGGTCGGCGACTTGAAAGTTATTTCTGAGGATGTGTGATTTCATTCCAAAATGTTGCTGCGGGTAAAATAAAAAAGTAAGATTGCTGGAAATGTATAAAGAAAAAAGCAAATAACAATAATTATGATAATAATAATAACACAGAAAATTTTCAATTACCATTATGCTCCTAGGAGTTACCAGGTTATTCAACAATCCACTTGGCAAAGGAATTATAAATTACAAACCGTATCTTTCAATGATTTGTACAAACGTTACTAGGTTTGCAGTCATTTGCAGCGAAGACAGGAGCAAAGATTATGACGTATCAGTATACATAAAATAATCATCGATCAGTTTCTAAAAGTAACAGTAATTACAATTGTCACTTGGGATGGTACAATTTCAGTTCATATTTTAGTGTAATTGGAAGAAATATTGTTGATGATAACACGTAAATTACTTCGCTGACAAAAGAATAAGCCGTAGCCGTTGTTGCTGTCGGGACGTCCAGCAACAACCGCTTCTTTCGCTCACGACGGATCCACTTGTCGCTGGGCCGGCAGGCGACCCACTTACCACCGCAATCGAATTGATTTCTGTCCAATTAAACTAATGGCCACCCGCCCTCGCTCTCGCGTATCAAGGAGTAATTAATTTCTTCGCTCCTCGCTGTTCCGAGAGCCGGCTCATTTTTCTTGATTACGACGTCTACCGGTCGGTCGCTGGTAGCAGGTAGCGGCCGGACTGGACTGCAAGTTTAATTAATGTTCGCCACCTCGGACCAATGTGCCCTTCCACAACAAGTGGCCACGGCATGTCGCTCTCTCTCTCTCTCCTTCCTTCTCCTTAGCTCTCGTTTTTTCCCGTTTTCTGTTTACTTCCGCCGGGGAGTCGTACCGGAAATTATTCGTGCTCCTGCAAGTGGGCTGCAGGGACAAACAAATCCCCGCGGGTGGGCGGAAGAGGATTTTACAGGTGTCGCGGCGACCAACGAGTGCGGAGCGAGGGAGATGTAAGTTCAATTCCCTAATGGCTCCACGTCAGAGCAACGGAATGGATTTTACGAAATTCTCATCTCTTCTTAATTTGAAGAATGCGCAGTAAGAAATCATGAAGGTTTTCTTCGAAATAATTTCTCTACGAATTAAGTAAATTCATCCGCATATCTAAAAATAGCTTTAATTCTACTCCAGGGGAAAGTAGTGAAAATTTAAAAAATATTCAGCGTCACCTACCCAGAACGCAGGTTATTGGTGCGATATGACGAATGGAAAAACTATATGGTTAACACCGCGATGAAACAACATTTGTAGATGGAAATGTTTCCTATTAAATGCTTTACACGCCATGTGCTTCACCAGATTCTTTGTGCATATGTTACTTCGACTTTACAGTACTAAGCCTATACACACCGGATTTACTGAAAGTTTTTGCCGCATTACTAACATCTCGTATATCATATTCACATTTTTTTGTTTTTGTTTTGTAACACTGTGAAATTTAAGACATATTTTAAATTGTTTTCTAGAGACTCAGAATACAAAGGTGACTAAATAGTGATTTTTTGGAACTGTACAACCAGAATTACAGTAATGACTGTTTCTTAGGTTCGTTAAAGTCGTATGTTAATTTTAGAACTATGATTTTAGTAGGAATTCAAATGGGAGGAACTCCAGTACTCGTATATATTCAGGCGTGGGACAGTCAGAGAACGAGCGATAAATTTCCCTAATTTCTTCAGTGACATGAAACGCAGTAACTCTGTTTCATTACTAAAATGCATTGACATGACAGTTAGTTACACTATGAATCATTTCATGGCTTCTCAAAACTTTCTTTTTACCTCTTTATAGGAATTTAGCACCTGGTTGTACTTCATCCATGTTTCAGTCTATAGCTGAGTGGAAATAACATCTTTTCGGGTACTGACTTAACTTCTAACTTTTCTACTCACTCCTCTTTTTCTAGCGGTTTTTATAAAAATTATTCATTTAATCAGTTCTAATAATATTTAAATAAGTATTAAAACTATTGTTATGTTTCCCTGTCACCACAAGACGTAAAGTGAATTCTAATTTCGAAACGTTGTGAAACTGTTTGATTTACATGAGTACGATGTCGTCTGTTGTATTATCGCTATGATACAATGTAACGACTCATCTGTACATTCTATTTACTCTTTCTATAATAAAATGTGGCCAGAGTGATTGATTAGGTGTAGCTGTGTTCTGCCTCCTCCCCTCATTTTGTATTTTCAATTATTCTAAGTGAAAATTTGAAACTGTGGTTTTTAATTGATCATAGTTACATGACAAAGATGCACCTGTTTGTCCGTGCGTCTTAAAATTTCCGCATACCGGACACGGGAAATTGCAACTGGTTCGGATACAATTCTCGAATCTGGACTGCCAGCTGTCCTGATTACGGTCTTAAGTTGTTTCTCCTACGTGGATAGGAAGTCAAAATGAGTTGATCAGTAGATGACGATTTAATTTAGAAGTTATTATTAACACTAATTCGCTTTATTTGTATCCACTATAAATAAAATAGGCCAATGCTTGGATGATTCCCGTTTTTAACAATTCAGAAAGAAATGGAGAACTCGTTTGTATTTTCACAGTCCATTCAGCGAAGCCATTCACTCATTGCCCTTGAGAAGAAATAGAAAGTGGTGGAAGATGGAGCGTATTATGAAAGGTTGATCTAAATGTTGTAGGTGAGACGTCGAGCTTCCGGAAAGGAAGCGATGTCACTCCGTAATGAATCAGAAGCATCGTCAAGATCGTGACTGTTACTTTATTCATTCAGACAGTCAAACAGAAGGAATTATTGCTGCGAGGCAGAGGGTCGCCTTTTATTTGTGCCTTCCTGGGCCGTGTTAATTCGTTATGGCCTGCCATTGTTCTGCACTAAGCCGGATGGAATCTTGTCATAAGATGGGATAACCGATACGGTGAGTCAGACACTTCTGTTAGTAGTTCTGAAGATTTGATACCTAGAAACACAAACTTTGTGACATACCTCTCAGTATATTACATAGGTCAAAAATTATATTATAAAGATCACTGCTCACTACTGCATGGTATTAAAATTTATTTCATGTAATGCCTCTCCCCTGTAAAGCGCTTTAATCTCATTCTAACTTAACGTTTTTCCACTACGGTCCTATCTAATTCAAATGATTTTGGAGAAGACCATTTTTACAGATAGGTATATACGTCACACTCAATCGAGTCGTCTTCACTGGAGTGGTCAGATTGAATCTACACTGATTCTGTAAGTGTAAGCTGAAATCTGGTTTTAATTTCGATACACTGCTCGGCTTTATAATTCACAAGCAGTACTTGTTACGATTGTGAACAACACATTACGGCTACTTTTCTGTGTTTTTTTATTGTGAAATTAACTGAATAAAGATTTTCTTGCAACGGAAAGGAGTCATCCAAGGACCCACTTTCAATTTTTTCAACTAACCATTTTTGATAACCGTGTCACGGAAGCTTTTTTTAGATGAAATTCATTTTTCTCATTTTGGAATTATAGCTGTTTTTTACTATCTGTCCTGCTAATTGGCCATCAAATTAACTGCAGCGATGTATATGGAAATAGGAAGCCTACAAATTTTGAAAATTATACTTGTCACATTTTTATTGGTTATCTTGAAAGTATCGAACTCCTTTTATCTGCTGGTTCACATTGTTCCGTTGAACGTAGTATTGTCCAGCTGTGTTGTTTCACCATTTGGACCTTCTCTCTCTTCAATCTGTAAAAGATAGATTTTAGAGAAGAGAAGAACAGGGTAAGGTCTCTTATCGGAATTTGGATGCAAATGGCGTTTCGTACTTGCAATAGTTTTTGCAGCACAATATAACAGAATAAAAAACACTTTTATAATATCAGATTACTTCTTGATCCTCAGATAGTTTTATTTTTATTTTTTATTTATTGACATTCGGTTATGTAACCATACAGCCATCACTTGTAACATGATTCATTATCGTTAGCCAATAACATGTTTGATTATACTCATTACTATATTGCATCTGTTAATTATCGTTATACTTATGCTACTTACAATTTTGATTATATTGGTTACAATTTTAAATAGAACTTATCTAAACGTAATTAAAGTCTTTCAGGTATACAGCCGAATCGCTGTAGCAGTTGATACAATTCGTTTTGAAGTCATTTTGCAGGTATACGTGAGGCAATACCGACATTGGTATTCATGAGTCTAAATTATTATTTTCTTTTGTTCACGTTCGGTTATATGACCATACATCCGTGAATTGTAAGATAGTTCATTATGCTTAGTTATTTACAGGTTTGATTATACTATTTACAATCTTGCTTATGCTAATTATAGTTGTACTTAGGCTACTTACAGTTTTTATTATACTGATGACGATTTTAAGTCATACTTATCTACTCGTAATGTAATCTTTATGGAATGAAACAGAATCGTTGTAGTCGTTTATACAATTCATTTTATGCTTATTGATATTTTTATTTACCTATGGTGAGGTCTTAGATTTCTATAGTTCCATTTTTAGGAATCTAATAAGGCTGTTGTATACTGCTTTGTCATCACTAACTAGGAGTAGGATTAGGTTGGTAGGGAGAGGGATTCCTATGTTGACTAAATCCTTGATCATGGTATCCTGGGCCCGTTTAAATTTTCTACAGGAAAATATAATGTGGTTGGTGTCTCCTATAGTCTGATCTAAACAGTCAAAGAGAGGAGATTCTCTCAGACCTAGTCGATAGAGGTGGCTGGGGAATCTTCCGTGGTTGAACCGCAGCCTGGAAATCATTGTTGTTAGTCGTCTGCTTGTGATCCATTTATAAAACCAAGGTTGAGGTGGAATAGTTGGTTGGATACTCCCATAGTGCGAAGCTTTGGTGGTTAGAGATGTTCTCCATTTTTCTTGCCATTTTTCTTTGGCTCCTTTTTGATTGTGTGAATTATATATGACGTCGGGAGGTTCATACCATCTTTAAATCCGTTGAGGATGGCCTGTTTTGCTAAAGTTAGTTCACAATGGCAACGAATACTGACAGTCACTTATAGATCATTGTTTAACCGGTACTTCTCATACACTGTCATCAAAACTGTCCATTAATTTCTGACCAGCTGCTTGCATTCTCTCTCACCGTGTATTTTCCTACACATTTTTTTTTTTTTTTACGGCTTTACGCCTCGTCAACGTCTAATGTCATTAGAGACGGGATGGGACTGGAGACAAGGAACGGGAAGGAATTCTGCCATGGCCTTTTTGAAGGAAGCATCCCGGCATTCGCCTGGAGTGATTTGGGGAAACCATGGAAAACACAAATCTGGATGTCCGGACGGGGATTCAAACCCTGCCCGCGTTTACAGTGTTACCAACTTAACACCCATTCAACAACATTACAAATTTAAAACTAACTTCAAAATACTTCTATAAAGTATATAAAAGTAAAAAGGAAATGAAAGGTAACGCTGTTGCCTCGTAACATCTGACAGTGGACTGAATAACAGTATATATATAATTGAAGTTTTGCCATGCTACCCACCACTTTGTCGAAAGACATCTCTACTCACATTTAATTTTTTGTACATAACTTACGAACATCGGCTACATACATTTATTCTAATTCAGACGAAGATTAAGACTGTGTGAGGTCCCCACTCACCAGTCATTACTAAGTGCTATTATCATCTTATTAATTGATTGTAAATAAATTTATAATTTCATTTGTAAAAAAGGTCTTCCAGCATAGTATTTTGTATAGTATGGGGTAGTTTTAAGTTATTTTAGTGATTTGATGTTGAGAAAGTTGGCAGGACTGTAATGTTATGTGTGGAAAAAAGGAGGAAGCCAAGATGGCGAATGAGACGGTGGTTGGCTAGAGAGAGAGTCTGTATATGGCGGGAGAGACTGTTTTGAGCGAGCATAGCGGATACATGTGAAGAGACTGATTGCGGCTAGAGCAATGCAAATTTGTAGAGAATATTGTGTCAGTAACAGCATTGGTTTTTATGTGAAATTTTGAGTAAAATAAATTGTGAATTGTAGCAAAAGTGCAGTGAAATTCATTTACATAATATTACAACATCCGTTGCGCGAACTGATAGATTATTGAAACTTTTGTAATAAAAGTACTGTATAACTATAATCGGCGAGGTGATAGCGACTACCGTTAAAAGGCATATTAGGGCCAAGTGCCAAATAAAACGGGCTATCAAGCCTACTTGTCGCAGTCAAAATAGCGATAAGAGTGGCCTCGCAACTGCAATATCTCGCAATAAATTTTCGTAAACTAGAAATACTAAACAACACGGATCGTTATAATTGGAGGTTCTCTCGTGCTTTCTAACTTTCTCTTGAAAATTCATTTCCTCATTGTCTGTACTATGTTTCAAGAACTAAGCATAATGACCTGGAGAAGGGAGAACAGCTATAGTTTACTTCCTGCGACAGTTGTACTGGTAATTTACAATTAATATGTTCAAGCAGATTTTCGTTTTCAACTAAGTGAATAATTTTGATGATTTCCACTCTCAGAAATACACGTTTGACTGAGGGATAGTTGAAACTAGTTAAAGTATACCATCATCTGCCTACAAAGTACAAGAAGAAATAGTGATGCTTACTTCCCCTAGTGATTCACTCAGTGACCTATGTGGCAACTAAAATAATTAAAATATTTGGTTGTAGCACTAGAAATTTCCTATTCTCTTTAGTTTGCTGGAGTTACTTCAAAAGCAGCGATTTCAGCAGACCTACGACAGCGTGCGAAGGATTTTATCACAACAGAGTTCCCCCAATGATGTTCGACGCGCGCATTCCCCTACCGACGTAAATAAACAGCTGCTACGCTCCGGCGAGATGCAAAGCGAGCCTTCATTAGGAATGTAAGTTGTTTTTTTACGGCCCTCCCTAATGATTGTCGTAACGCTATCTGTTCCAGAGACTTAAATGACAACGCCGATAACCGGTTACAATTGTTACAACCGGCAACGGAATTTTATGGGTCATAAACTTTACTTGCTCCCCTCTGTAAATTTTTGCTTTCAAGGCTTCTAAGTAAATGTTACCATGATATAGTGTAATGGAATGGAACGAATGGCCATTGCGGGTAAACTCAATGCGTATGTTGTCTGCAAAAAAGGATTTTCACTTTTATAATAGTCATGGCAGAAGATACAGATCGTTCCCTATAATATTCTACTCTCAAAATCAAAGCAATCCGTTAAATATTTGCTCTATGGAAATAAATTGTTTATTTCATCTATTTGAATGTTATAGGTGGCACGTATATGAAGTTTATTATGATATAAATACCCGTAAATTAATATCTTTTTTTAAAAAAGTATTACGATTTGACAGAATCAATAGTAAATTTGTCTTGATGGAAAACAATTTTATTTCTTTGAACTATTTGACAAGGTTGCAAACTGGGGTATTCAGCTTTTAGTGACAAGTAATTTTTTATTTACTATCATCTGAGGAAGATAAAAAGTAAAGACTCTTTTCATAAAAGCTTCTTAAGTCCTTAACATGTTACTGACAGAAGAACAATTTTCGTTTCAGATCTACGTAGCCGAAAAAAAAGGGAACAAAAAAAAAAAAAAGAAGGAGCGACATTTTTTTTCTTTGGCTTACTCCATCGAGTTGAACAGGTTTTTAAATATGTAATCGATGCTATTATAAAACATTTTTATTTGTTTGCTTATTTCGCAAGGTATTTGCTCCTAAATGTATTTAAGAATGTTCACCTCCTTTAATTTTTTAACTAGATGAATGAGTTTAATTATGACGATTCCGGTTAGGGCAGGAGATTTTTAGAGTTGTATTTGATCGTATGAACTACGCAATGACGTTCCGCGGTTTGTATTCCAGGTTAAACTGCATGTTTCAGAAGAAACTAACTGGCCACCCTATCTCTTACACAATGGCTTAGTATGTCTCCTTCGGAAGGATCCAACAAACTTTTTGGTTGTGGAGTAGGTTAGTTTAATTTTTACGACCAACAAAGAGCCCCGTAATTATGCAACTTTTGCAACGTTTGTTATGAAATTTCAAATTAAGATGTATTATAGCGATCTAAAAACATATCACTCGACAAATACAAAAAAAAAAAATGGGTACATCCCCACACACGTAACAGAGGGATCAAACACTATTCCTTTTCGTTTCATATTGTATTGATCAGTATCTTAATCAGCTACATATAAATTAATTGACATCTACTAACTATTTTTGATGTGTTTATTACAACAATTATGATATGCGAACCAAATGACATCTGTGCGTGTGAATAACAGGATTAGTAGTGCGATCAATTAATATTATTATGACACGTACACGTCTGTGAGTTTTGTTACGGAAATTAGGCATCGATCATTCTAAACGTGAGACATTTTTGCCCTTCATCTACGACCTTGAACAAACAATGCATAACGGACCGGTGTTCCAGCTTTGATGACTAGTTTCAAAGCACTTACCGATATTAGATTAGCGAAAACCATGCTCCGAAATTTTACCTAAGTGGCAAGGTATATTTAAGAAACGGTCCAGTGGTCACTAAAGTCACAGTGTTTCTGCAGAATTTAACTAGCGTGCAACTCATACTGGCCAATTATAGTGTACTGTAGGACGGTGTGTGGAGGCCTTTTAAATTTCCCTATACAAGGCTTCCGTTACTAACAATTCTCTAATATTCTTAATATCATGAGGTTTGGAGACTTTCTTCGAGGTTGCCATGATTGTGACATTGGAGAAATACTGTTCCACGTGAGAAAGGAGAGAGAATCATTCAAACTTTACGGGTAGCCCTTTGAAGGTCGAACTCTCTGTATCCGCACAGCTACAAAATATTACACGCTTTGATACAGCGTTTCAATATTTTGCATGCCATAAGCTTCAGCTCAGTCGAGTTAATGATATGTTTTCAGCATATCACGTACATCACGTTTAACCACTCCTGTTGACTGAATTTAGTATGTTTATCTAAGCTTATTTCAGATATATTCGCATAATACTGATGTTAGAACAATTAAATACAGCTGTAGGTAACTCCACATGTGCTGATGCTGCGTAATCATCGTGAAGTGGTAATAGGAGATAAACTTCAGAACTCACACCAAAATCCCTGCAAGAAATTTATTCTCAATTACAAAATCATGCCCTGTGTTAAAGCATGTCACGGATTTGTGGACAACATTAAGTGCTTGTTACCAAATAACTCAGTAATGTGTTGCGAGAATTGTTATTGGATTTCCATGTCCTCATTTCATATTGAATTGAAGATGTTTTTCTCACAACAATATGATAGCGCCCAATATAATTAAAAATAATTCGGTATTCCAACATATACTTCGCTTGTTCCATAAATCCACTTTTTAAAGTCTTTCTTTGTAACTAACATTAATAACAATACATAACATTTGCACACCCAAAATTACATCCCAATAAAACATAAATGATTGACTATTATGTTGAAGGTAACAAGTATCGATAGAGCAGCATGGAGTGTGGTATTGTTAAAAAGCTATTCAAAAGTGCAATTAACATGGCTTTTGCACACATTTGTTGTGTTGTGCAATTAGGTAAGTATGAGTTTATTGACCTTCAAAAGTAGTTAGCAAAGTTAACCTAAAAACCTCAATTTTGGAATAATTTTTAGTAAATTTTTTTTGGATGAGATACGTTGCCATGTTGTTTTTAGAAATTTCTTCATTACTTTCATACAAAATATGTAATTCTACTGTCCGAACAGGATTTTTTTTTTTTTTTTTTTGCTTATGGCTTTACGCATCGTCGACGTCGAAGTCAAATGACTGGGGGCAAGGAATGGGAAGGAATTCGGCTATGGCCTTTTGAAGGAAGCATTCGCCTGGAGAGATTTTGGGAAAAAAATGGAAAGCCCAAATCTGGATGTCCGGATGGGAGTTCGAACTCTCGTCTTCCCGAAAGCGAGGCCAGAGCGTTAACCGCTCAACCACGACGCTCGGTCCAAACAGCTATCATTATAATACAATTACCAAAGTGTGATGTCTGTATCTCAGATAAAAAGGCATGGTACTTAAGGAACAGTAAAACTGTTGTTTCGAAACTTATCGCCTTCATTGCAAACTACCATTTGATTTCGGTTGATGTATGACACAATTAAGAGTTCTTATATAGTTACTTATTTTCCAACAGATGTTTTTTCACAATTGTTAACCAATATCACTGAAGTATTACTATCGCAATCTGCATTGGGAAATTCAATGTCGTAGAAGTGTGTGTTTGTGTGAAAGCTGGGGAAGGATATCATTACAATGATAATATAAATGCAACGGCACCGTACCTATCTGACAACTTCTGCTCACTATTTATAACAAAATTTGAAAGGCTTAACAATAATTTTCTTTGTTAGCATCAAATAACATTCAGTCATTAACTAATGAAGGTAATCGGTAGTTGTTATTTACTCTGATAATGTTATAAAATAGTATTAATATATCTTTCAGCATGACTCATACAAGCGGAACAGCTGGGACAATTCGAACACAAGATTGCCATGAGATGGGTTATGACACAACATTTTATGCGTTGTAAAGGAAAACTTCGAAAAATTATTAAATGGTTTTAAATTTTTCTAATTTAACACAAACCAAGCCATTGTAGCAATAACTGCAAGTTTGAAATACTTTTTCCAAAAATTTCCAGAACTAAACATTAGTATTACTAGCTTTGGTGCTAACGTTCAGCGTTTTGAGATGCACAGTGAAAGTCAGTTCTAAGAGAGAAATTTTCTACTTCATAAATCCATGGAATTCTCGCAATGCAATTCCCATGACTTGTTCTCCATCCTCTAATCTCTAACGCACGCACAGTGATCACAGATGGCGTGCGGTCTGACGTCTTCATCAGCAGATATCGCCGGAAATGAGTCAACGTTCCACACGATCGAGCACAGGTGACAGGAAGTGCAAACCCACGGGAGCATATATATGGGCGTGCGTGTGTTTGGTAGAGTGTTTGCACTAAGGGCAGCTCACAATCAACCAAATTGCCCAATTCCGCCCCACCCTGCCTTTTGCAGAGATAGCCTACAGTAGTTTTCAGGCAGCTGGTGACCTGGCTAATTATTTTGCCCTCTGGGTTACTGCCGACACGTGACTCATACAAGCGGAACAGCTGGGACAACTGAAATGTTTTACGAGTGCTGGGATAGGCAACGTAAAAATACTGCTAGAATCATGTACTATTTTAAATTATTCACTAACTGGGTGGGTATTCAGTTGGAAAATAAATATTATCAAAAGTTATACCTAATCTCTTACTTCCGTACTAAAGAATTTGTGTTCGTTTGGACAAATACTTTAGAACAAAATAAATCGTGTCACTGTATGGTCGTGCTTTGATAGTACACAGTGTGAGTGCAAACTGTTAGCGATTTTTTTACAGCAGTCCGTTGTTGTTCTATTCGTCTTGAAGGTCCGAACCTCAGGGAGCAAAAATAATGTTAAAGAAGAGTTGCATTTTACGTATTCATGATGTGTCAACATATCAAGATATGCGAGAGTAGACTGGTAATTTATTTCCATTGCATGAAATTAGAGAGAAATGTTTGAACGTACAATGCCGGAGGATTTATAACAATTTATCATCAATTACCATTAATTCCATAAATTAATGAGGGGCGTATTGACACTGATGACACTGTCAACAAGTCTAAAAATCAAACATTTTTAAGCTGTAATCGTAGGCTTCCGGGGCCAGAGTCAGTTGATTCTTGGCTGTCCGGGTGGTGCCGCGTCATGTTCATTGTAGCCGGCGTTTCGACTGCCCTAGAAGAAGACCCCAGAATGAGGTTCGAAACGTCGGCTACAATGAACATGACCGCCACCACCCGGACAGCCAAGAATCAATTTTTAAGCTTTTCGAAGTATGTATTATAAAAACATCCATAGTAATGGTTTATCAAGGTGATAAAGCAAGAAGAATAGAAATATGAGAAGATAACTCCGGAATAACGGATTACCGCGTTAGGAGTATAAATATCAGATAAAATTTTATCATAGAAAAAGGAAGAAGATGAAAAAGAGAGATAATGTAGAAAAATAATACTTTTCAATTAATAACACCCTTTATACGATTTGCAGTATTAATTGTAATGAAAATATGTGGTGTCTAAAGAAGGAAGATTAGATTTTCAGTTTATTATAGAGAAACAAAAATCATATTTTACGTAAATTTTGGCAGTAACGTTAAATTCAAAAAAATCTATACTTTGCACTCGGCAACAACTACAAACAGAGATCCATCTTACAAGTTTGATTTGATCAAGAATTTCTGAAAGCTAGCATTACAAGCGGTGTGATGAAATCGTCAGAAAATCCTACTATGTTGAGCAAATACGAAGGATGATTAAAAAAAAAAAAAAACTCTTCATCTGCTGCCACATGGAAAAACAATTACAAAAACAGTTTCTAGTTTCCATTATTTTAAACTCATTTTTCCTATTTTACTGGCAGTTTTTATATCCATACATTATAAATAATTGCTGCTAATTGTTCCCGAAGCTTAGCGGGTCTTAATCGTTGGAAGAGTTTTCTCCTTGTAAATAATTTCTGAGGAATCAAAATCAAACGATGTTATATTTGACAAGTGCCTGCAACTACACACTTAAAAGTTGAGAAGTATCTTGTATGACAAACAGATGCATGTTGTTTAAGCTTGAAATAGATTGGTAAGATGCAACTGTTGTAAAGCATTGTCCTAACTACCATAGTATAGGTGTTGAGATAACAGCAAGTAACTGATAGAATAAAATTGTGGGCTTCATCCTGTAAACCGGCAGCAAAAACCAACAAATACTATCGGTACCATTTATATTTCTGTTACAACATGCTTGTGAATTTTCGCGGTGACGTTCTATCTGATACTGTTTTATTTCTACACAAAGGGGAACTAGGTCGATAATAATCATCAAACTTCATGTTAATAGGTTCTCAGCACGAACTACCTCACTAATTACAAGAACGGATAAGACGTTGTACTGTTGCGCCTGTACGTTTGTTAGCAATGTGACGTATCAGTCGCCAAGTAGCCTACACTTAAGGCGTTAGCAGTATTTAAGTTGAGTGTTACTGCGATTTATTGAGATCTGATTTCTGTTCTAACTACAGACATAATACACTACGAGCAGCACGTAACCGTGGAATTTTCAGCGAGTACTTCCTTTGTTTGACCACTGTAACAGAAATAGGTAAAGTAGAAGCAGAGTGAATGGCATGCGTCTGAAAGATTCGAGAGAGTCATGAGACTACATCCATTATTTTAAAGAGCAGGATTCTCGACCCCTAAAAAGACAAGTTGTAACGAGAAATGGTTGTATACTATTTTTCGAGGTGACGCTAATGGATGTTTGTATCTTCAATAAAAAAAAAGATAATAGCTTGTAGCAGAATGACCAAAAATGGGTCATTCCGTACATTTTTATATATATATTTTTGCATATTTATATATATAAAAAGAATAGAGAGAAATTATCGGAAAGAGTTGTCAGTGTGTGTGTGGTACGTGAGCCAGACGCGCAAGAAGGTCGCGGCAGCCTGGCGGCGGCCAGGGACAATGGACACCAGCTACCCTTCTCACGCAGTCGGTCAGGCGTATAATCCCTTAGCTCCGGGGAAACGGTAAACTAAGGTGAACAAACTACCCGAGCCCAAGTTTTACGAACGGGGAATTTCGGAGGTCACAGGTGACGGAAATGTCCGAGGCTATCCCGAGTTCACCCGAGTCGAGGAAGACAAGGTTCGCCTATCGTGACAGCCGAAGGGAGGAGCTTAAAAATGGCAGAACCAATCGACAGAGACGTTCCTTTGCATTTTGTAACGATGGTGTATTTTTTTTCTATGTACACCACGATGGTAAGAGGAGGCTTTTTCCGGCGGACGCTGGAGAGGACTTGGCTCCGAGCCTTCAGACGAGAAGGAGTGGATCTTCCGAAGCTGGAGATCGCTCTTGGCTTCGCACCTGAGGGTCAATAAGCGTGCCTTGTACAGTGAGGTCACTGTGCACGCATCCCTTGCGTTTGCACGGACGTGGTGCATTGTCCGCTATAGCCAAGGGGCTATAGTAATTCCGCCGTCGCGGGAAATACATCGCCGTCACGGTAATCATCCTACAAGTGCAGTGTGGTACTTTTATTCAGTCATTGAGTACAGCCCTGTAACGACCACTGAATGATTAGGAGTTCTCGCACCCCCAAATATTGAGCTAGCTGGGGCAGACTGTCTTAAAGCCACACTTGGTGGATAATATAAATTATCCTGGCGCCCGGCATTTGAGATTGAATACAGTTGATGCCAATACTGTGTTTGATTTATGGTTCCCGATCATTGTGAAGGGAACTTTCATTTAAACAAATCAAGTGTGTAGCTTTCTTGCTTGCCAATTAACATTGGGAGTTTGTTTAAAGATTAATGTAAAGGTGGTTGTGTTTTAATGCTTTGTTTATTTGTTAATATGTATTGGCAATTGTAAGAAGAGGCTTTGCATAGTTCTTTTTATCATATTTCAATGTGTCAATGTTAACGATAAATAAGCCTCGCCTGTACGCCATTTGAGTACCCAATAAATTAGCGGCCTAAGGTTTCTTTTAATTATAAAAAAGAAGTAAAAGGTTTTCACCCTTACCTCCCACGCCTTAAACCGCCACAATTGGCTAGCCCAACGTTCGGCTTCGATTTAATTAATCAAGCGATTAAATATCTCAATGACTGGGTTTTAAAAGTACACACTGTTCTGGCTATTTTCAAATTTTTGTGTAGCTTGCATATTTTTGTGTTTTTTTATTAACGTTCAATTTGCTCATGTGTTCATGTTGCTTTGATTATTTGAACAATCCATTCATAATTTTTCAATGATTATGGGAGTTTGTTTTTCAAAACACTCCATGTGTAATTGAAATTGATGTGTTTGTGCAGAGTGTTCTGTCCACGTGCACTTGGATGTGTTGTGTTCATGACGGCGTTGCTTGATATTTGCTGTGTTCTGTTTTGCAAAATCTGTGGTTGCAATTTTTGTTTTTTTTATTGCATGTTTGTGATGCAAAATTTGCTGAATTGTTGTATTGAATCGCGGGACTGATGTTAGATTTTCTATTTGATTTCGTGTTGAGCGGGGAATTTGTGTATTTATGTGATTTATTTCTTTTGTTTGCGGGAGTTTCATGTTTGCTATTGTAGATTCTGTTAATGAAGCTTAGATCCGGGATTGTTTTAATAGAAAATTTATCGGTAATTTCGGGAAGTAGTGAGATGATGAATGAATTAAATTCAGAGACAATGCATCAACGAACTATGGCAGAAACTGATACGAATACAAATGTTGATTTAGCTTCTGAAGCGGGTTATAGCTCTCAATCTACAACAATCATGGGAGAGACAGAAATGGAAAATTTTCCAAATATCTCTGATAGAATCACAGGAAATGTCTCAGCTCCACCCATGGCTAAAAAAACACCCACAATCCAGAAAAACACTACACCAGTTCCACAAGAAAACATACTACAATTGGGCAATATGATGGCGATGATGATGGCGCAAATGGCACAATATCAGAAATCCAATGAGGATAGGCAGTCACAGTTGCAAGCGTCACAAAACCAAATGCAGTCACAGTTGTCAGAGAAAATCGATGCACTTGGACAGAAGCATGAGACCACTCTCAGGATGGTTGAAGAACGACTGTCCAGCTTTCAAGGGCAGATCTCGGAAGAGGTGAAGAGTTTTAAAGCTAGCATTAGGTCGGACGTCAATAGTTTTGTCCCAGACCACAGATAAATTAGCTAAAACTTGTGACTCGTTGAAGATTTCAAAACGATGAGTTAAGTTAAACGTTTAGAGTCTACTAACCAGTCAGTTGAAAGAACGCGAGCTGAAAGCAGTGCGAACCTCGGACAAATTTCCGAATTTGTACATTCAGTCAAGGACCAAACCGAGGCTAAGTTCACGAAAAGTGAACACTGAAATCGAAGTTCTGTCTGGTTCAATCGAACAGATTAAAGACGGTCAGAAAGAGCTTCAGATTTCACAAGAGAAGTTTGTACAGGATACAGGATCTAAGTTGTCCTTATTTGAAAAGAAAAATAAGCTACTTAAATGATTCTTGCGCGAGTGGTGGATCGATAATATGCAACGTGTCGACATTACGCTGTCAGCAATGTCGAGTTAAAGATTCCGCGGTTTGGCTCACGTAAAAATATCAATCCAAAAGCATATATTTCTGAGCTTGACAGGTATTTTGATATAAAGGGAGTGCCGGAAAACAGCGAAATTGCTGATCATTGAACATTCATTTTTTGAAACGGACCGCCCATGGCTGTTGCTAGCTTACCAACCCGGTATGTCGTACGATAAATTCAAAGAGTTATTTTTACGGACCTTCTGGTCCACAAAAATACAGAATCAGGCAAGGCTAAAACTTTATCAGAGCAGGTATGACCCGCAGGTCAACGACTCGATGGAAAATTACGTCGAGAGACTAGTCATACAGTCGAGATATTTTGACGTGTCCTATGTCAGGCGGCGAATTTATTGACGCAGTCGTCACGCATTTTAGTCCTCACGTACAGGCTCATATAAATCCTGTGCTGATTCGCACCATTCCGGAGTTGCTGGATACTTTGAAGAATTTGGATGCCATTGGTCAGCGGGCAATGAACGCTAAAACGCGGGATGAGAAAGATTCGGGGCAAAAGGAGTCGGAACTAAATTCCCACGGTGACTATTCAAAACAAGGAAAGGATCATCGAAACAAGCGTTGGAAGGGAAACGACGGAAAACCCTACCAACAAGACGGACGAGTTCCGTGGAAAAATGAAGGCCACAGAGAAAATAACGGGCAATCTCGTAAAGACGGTTCCGAAATGAATGCGGTCACGGTAGTAGAAGCTCGGCCCGAACTCCAAGCCGAACAATAATTATCACTATCGGTTCAAAAAAAAAAAAAAAAAAAAAATGTACAGGTGCTTGTACAGTTTGTAACCGGGAATTTTAGTTGAATAGTTTTGAATGTAAATATAAATATTAATTTTGTATAACAAATAAATAGATTTATAGCAAAAGGAAGCTGTGTCGCGCAGATGTTGTGGATGCAAATTTGAAGTTGTTAAACGCGGATACCGTTAAGTTTTGTCGTGTTCGGAACAACACCTGACACAGATATTCCAAGAACTGCTACTACAGGAGAGCCTTTGTTTGGTAAGAGGGTCCCCTCAGGTAGAAGCAGCCTCTTCAATGGGACCTACCCATTAACGAGCAAAGACTGAAAGGCTTATTCGCCGGTTGCTCATTGTATGGAACATATGTTTTGCTGGTTACGGCAAGAATGAATTCCGCATTCGGAATTTTAAATGCTTGCTTTACATTTCCGAACTTTATATTTTGCCCACGTGAATTTTTTATAGTCAAATTGACTTTCACGATGTTTAGTGGACGTGATTGGATAAAGTCCTGAAATTTTAAATGATTTCCTATGCCGTAAAAATTGATATGCAGTCGCGGGTAAAATGAAACGCTGTTGTTGCTCCCAACCTCTTATCTTCGAGATCAGAATTCATCTAACAGCGATACGCGTGTAGTGATATGCTTTCTAAGAATATTCTGTGACATAAACCAAAAGGTTTCAACGTTTTGTGATGAATCAGTTCGATGTAACGTTTATACCGCTAGGTTGTTACATGGCATTTTTCTGGGCAGAAGCTTGCAGCGAGTGCAGTGTCGCTTTGTCTGTAGTTGGTCGAAGATCTAGAGTTATCTCGCCAACACGTTTTTAGCTTTTATTTTTTTCGTGTGTCTATTAAGGGTGGCGTATTTGCCGTGAATAATGCCCATAGAACACGAAATGCTTGCCGGAAAAAGTTTTCAAATTGTGTTGGTCATCACAGGAATAAGGAATTCTAAGTTGAATGATTACAGGAACATTGGGGAGTTTTCGCGACACTTTGCTGTTACTTTGTTAACGATTGAGCGAGGTCAAAGTGGAGTAAGTTACAGTTGATCGCATTTGTAAAGGCTAAATGGAAAAATTTTGTTTCCGGGATGAATTCAATAATTCAGCTAACTTTGCAAGTTAAGGTAATTATCTTTGATGCTAACTTCAGTTAAAAGGAATGTTGATTTTTATTTCAGTTGGTTTCATTTCGTTCATTAATCTGGCATTCATTGGCGGTAGAAGCGTCATGAACACACGCAGAAAAGTTGACAAGTTCGGGCATGTAGATTAAAATTGAGGTTTACTCGCTATTTGCAGTAATTGCAATTTTGACTTGGTTGAGAGATAACCACAGTAACTTCATGTGCATTTTTTTATATTATGTTTATCATGTTTTTTTTTCCTGTATGTTTCAGTCTGTGTTTTTCTTATTTTATCTATAGCTATTTGTGTATAGATTTAAGAATGATTGGTTCTCGCTAAGGCTCTGCTTCAGGCTACATGTAAATCCTTTGTAAGAAAATGGCCGGAACAATTCCTATTCGCAGCGCGTGTAATTTCCTTGCAGAGTAATTAACTTGATTTTATAATCACGAGCGAAAGGGATAGAGTGAAAACCAAAGCTTCAAATATTTTTAACTATAAATGATTGTATCAGATCATTAAGTACATTGAAATTATGGTTATTGTATTAAAATTATCGTATTAGACAATAATTTTAAAATTAACTGGGTGGCATATGTAGCAGAATGACCAAAAATGGGTCATTCCGTTCATTTTTATATATATATTTTTGCATATTTATATATATAAAAAGAATAGAGAGAAATTATCGGAAAGAGTTGTCAGTGTGTGTGTGGCACGTGAGCCAGACGCGCCAGAAGGTCGCGGCAGCCTGGCGGCGGCCAGGGACAATGGACACCAGCTACCCTTCTCACGCAGTCGGTCAGGCGTATAATCCCTTAGCTCCGGGGAAACGGTAAACTAAGGTGAACAAACTACCCGAGCCCAAGTTTTACGAACGGGGAATTTCGGAGGTCACAGGTGACGGAAATGTCCGAGGCTATCCCGAGTTCACCCGAGTCGAGGAAGACAAGGTTCGCCTATCGTGACAGCCGAAGGGAGGAGCTTAAAAATGGCAGAACCAATCGACAGAGACGTTCCTTTGCATTTTGTAACGATGGTGTATTTTTTTTCATGTACACCACGAGTGGTAAGAGGAGGCTTTTTCCGGCGGACGCTGGAGAGAGGACTTGGCTCCGAGCCTTCAGACGAGAAGGAGTGGATCTTCCGAAGCTGGAGATCGCTCTTGGCTTCGCACCTGAGGGTCAATAAGCGTGCCTTGTACAGTGAGGTCACTGTGCACGCATCCCTTGCGTTTGCACGGACGTGGTGCATTGTCCGCTATAGCCAAGGGGCTATAGTAATTCCGCCGTCGCGGGAAATACATCGCCGTCACGGTAATCATCCTACAAGTGCAGTGTGGTACTTTTATTCGGTCATTGAGTACAGCCCTGTAACGACCACTGAATGATTAGGAGTTCTCGCACCCCCAAATATTGAGCTAGCTGGTGCAGACTTTCCTAAAGCCACACTTGGTGGATAATATAAATTATCCTGGCGCCCGGCATTTGAGATCGAATACAGTTAATAGCTTAATACAGCGGTTCCCAATTTCTTTTTGGCCACGGAACCCTAACTGATCATACATTTTTTGGCGGATCCCCATTTTTATAAGCGTAAGCTGAAAAACCTGTCTCGCATCGGTAAGTCATCACAAACGGAAGCAGAACCATGATAGCCTTCTCACGGCGCGGTTATGACTCTTTTCAACGAACATTTTATTTAATTCTCGGGTGGAACACGGAACCCTTGTGACCATCCCAGGGAACTCCAGGGTTCCACGGATTACCATTTAGGAACCACGGGCTCAATAAACAATATGAGAAACTGAAACAACTAATGTACTTGCTGTGTTGTGTTATTATAGATAACGAAAATCGTTATTTACTGCGATATAATACACTCCAGTTCCAACTAAACTGAATACACCAGAGGAAAATTCCGACGGATCTCTCCTTATGGCGTATTTTAACTGAGGCGTTAGCTAAAATTTCCGTAGAAGGGGAAGCACTTAAATACTGGTTGCAGTCTCAACTATTGTTACAGTAACACAAAAATTAATTTCTGTGAAAAATTTTGTGGTAATTGTATTCCTTTCATTATTTAAAATTAAACTGAATCACTATCTTTTTGGTCGGAGTGCTGTTAGATACTATTCTTGTTGTAATCCGTAGAAAGTCATAAGGATTTTAGGGTTTACACACACGTCGTAGTATACAGGTATATTAGGCGAATGATATATTGCTGCTATTACACTTGTCCTCATACGTGCATACCAGCAATTAGGAAAAATGAACATAACTGCCAGCTCCAATTGTGCTGATCTCGGCAATTCCGAAAGTGAGCACCATTCTAACTTTCACCAAACAACTTTATATTCTACCAATTACGAACCCGCATAAAGATTTATTTAATTTACAGGAACACATGATATATACGCCATACTATTGACGGTAGTGAGGGACTTCAAGATTTCTCCTCCACTATTTCCGTCAAAATGGGTCACCTACCTCCTAACTGAGGTGGAGTGCAGTTAATTCTCAAATCTCTGATATTTTCCCTTCTCTGCTATTCTCAGTCTGTATATTAAGTTTGTTTCCTTTTTAGGCCTCCAGGAAATTCTGTCACTAAGTTGAGTCGGCAGTTCTATTAATTACATCGGTTTCCGTGAAAGCAACTTGAGCGATTAAGATAAGATCTGCGTCGTTTATTAGTTTATCAATTGTGTTATTACCTAACAAAAAAAACAAAAAAATACAATTCATGATAATCTACAAAAAGCGTCAATACCTATCATGCCTTAGATTGCTATAAGAAATTAGATTGTTGCAAAATTGCTCTTATGTTTTCGCGTTTAAAGCCGCGTTCTACTTTACAGGAAACCACATATTAGAAAAAGACGCAACACTAAGCTAGGAAAATAAAGTACAATTTTACAACACGACGTCTGTGATAAACATGAATATTTGCAAATTAGATTGTTCATCTCAAAGTTTAGGAACATCAAAAACAAAATTCCGAATATTTTAACACCGTTTCAAATGTTTATGTGAATTACATTCACTAAAATACTAATTTTTTTGACATTTTTTATGCAAGTTACTCAGTTTTATTGTTACTTAAATAATGAATTTAAAAATTTCTATTTGTAAATAAAAATTAAGAAAAATTGTTGTCTCGTATTATTTACCCAATAAACGAAAGAAGAAGAAGATTAGATACAGCGACTAATAATCAACTTTTTCTAATCCGCCACGAGTTGCTATTTGAAGCGTTTTTTTTTTTTTAACTATTCCCGTCTGACTTATTTATGGCATCATAGCGCAGCAATCTTTAGCTTTATTTCGTTCATAATAATTACTAAAAAAAATCCAATTTCAGTTGAGGGAAGTCACTCGTATCCAATAATGCAATTGTGATGGAGGTTAGCACGTACCCATGCCGAAACTGGAGATACATAACTGACGTAAATAGAAATAATAACTCCACATCCATGAAAGGTATTTTGATTACGGGTGATAGTCGATTGAACCGACATATTGAGCCAAGATCGTGACTCTTAACTACACTAAATTAATGCCATTGTTTGACAGATCGCATCAGTCACTTCTCTCCCATTCGATTATTTCCATTCACTGAAATTCAAGAATAGTAACTTTTTAAAGTATTCCAATAATACGATTAGTTCACAGTCTATAAATCCTGGCAATAGTATTAGTTTTAGTTATTAGTATTAGATATGAAACGTCAATCAGAAAATATCTTCTATCTTCTGTCAGTGCTTTACAGAATGTTTTAAAGAGTTTAAACTATTACAATCGTTACCGAGAAGCAGAATCATGGAACGAAGTGCATAAATCTTTGTTTTGAAAGTAAGTTTTCAGCGAAATTCGAGGAAATTATTGCATAATACTCAACAAAAAATCATTTTATGGAGGACACAAGTGAAGCAAAGTTAAACGCATTTAAAACATGTTTAGTTCTTTTGTACCAGAATTCTATATTGAAAACGAAATTAAATAGACACATAAACTTTAAAACAGTAGTACTTTTATTTGTTGTGAAACAGGGGGGAAAAGGAGATACTCTCTAACGTTTCTTTTCCCTTCTCCATGATGATAAGTATTATTCAAGTTTGGGGACCTTTATTTTCCAAGTCTTTCCATTGATTCGTGTCAGTAAACGTCCTTTGTTTTGTTTTACTAAAGTAGGAACAAGGTAATATTCGAACGATATATGAAACCAGTTCTTCCTAATGTTGAAACACGTCACCATACAAAAAAAGCACCTAAGAATCTTTATTCTAATTTGTGAAGGTAAATTCAAATATTACCCATAACATTTTATTCAGCAAAATGCAAGCTATACAAGTATTTTAGGCAGCACATTATTAGAGTCTTCGGTGGTTTTAAATTAATATACTGATTAATTAAAATATAATCCACCAGAAGGTTATGTTGAAGATGTTTGTTTATTTTTCAAAATAACAAGTCAGCGATATTTGTCACAAGGAAATATACAATCCAGAGATACTGGCGCAGTCTTTGGCAGATGCAAAGTGAATCTTTATATAAACTGACTGTAAACTCAACTGTAAACTGTATACTGAATACTAACTACTATAAAACTAACTCTGTCCTTCTTTCGATCTGTTTATATAGTCTCTATCAAAATTTCTGGAATTCTTCAAAGTCATCCGCCCGATATTTCTCGAACATTAACAATTACTCAAACAATTAAACATGTTAAAAACAATCGGAATTAATACAAAATCACTTAACATCATTACAAAATGATAAGAAATGGTAATTAGAGATACTTAAATACAAAATTATTTACAGAAATCATTTTAAACTGTACAAACATGTCCCGTAGGCATCATAAATTGCATTAATACATGGAATTAC
The DNA here is from genome assembly GCA_031002005.1 of Vandiemenella viatica. Classification (NCBI taxonomy): domain Eukaryota; kingdom Metazoa; phylum Arthropoda; class Insecta; order Orthoptera; family Morabidae; genus Vandiemenella; species Vandiemenella viatica. Next base: position 13,863 of record JARYHS010000098.1, on the reverse strand, counting down.
AAACATTTAAGAAATTCTCTTGCACAATTCGGTTCTTAAACATATTAAATGGACTTTAAATAATTTTCTTTCGTAAAACAAAGTCTATATACACCGATTTACAAGAAATTGCAAAATAAACAAACCAGATCACATTCAAGCAAACTTCAGCTCACTACAAATACTTCATACAGTACAATAATATTCAAAATTCAGGTATGAGGGCTGTTACAACATGTTTTAAAATTATGCATTCACAAAATTTACTGATTAGCAAATTATTCTAGGATGCAACAACTTCCCGCCAATACCTGAGGAAAAACTAGCAGGTTGTAACTTGTAACCACAGTCTGCGTTATTAAATTTTTATACAGACAGTACTAATGTTCTGAATATGTAGCTGTATTTAAACAGTTCTCGTATACATTTTCCTTGTCAATTATCACAGAATCAGATATATTTTTATGACCAAATCTATTTTACCAGTAAGATAAATTATTTATGTGTACAAATTTCTAGAATATTGTAAAAACTAAACGCAATTTTAAAATATCCAAAGAATAACTATCAATATTCCTACGTCATATAATGTTCAGTTCATTTAATTATTATTATTTACTAGTAATTGCTCAAGTGAGAAATTAATTACTTTGATACGATTATATTAAATGTATTCATTATAATTCTTTGGAAGGGAAATAACAGTTGTTTCGTCTTCTTTCTAGTGTTGGATTCGTAGGTTACCTAGACAAGCTAAATAGAAACGGTAAAGATAAATGAAGCACTGTAGCTCTTTATTTCTCTCGAAGAAACAACGTACGCCCATTATACAACACAGGCTGGGCGTCAGAAGTTCTTTCCATTCGGGACTTAGTTATTTATTGCTCTATTCCGTAAACCTCCTTTTCAAGCTCCAGTTACGCCGTGAAATAGCTGTCTGGGAAGCAGATGGCAACACTTCTGGAAACAGATCTCTTTTCTGCTGGCAGTAGGAATAATCGTTAGTTTTATTGCTCAGACGTACTGAATCTTATTACATTCTGAATAGTCCAGTTTGAGTTCAAATCACAGTTTCTACTAATAGCTTAAGAATTCTTACTAAAAGCTTGATAAGCAACACTTTAAAACCACTCCATTATTAAAAAAATGTGAGGCGTCCTCCTTCAATTCGAATATTGATTCTGTGAAGCAAGGTAAAATACTTCATGTGTCTATTTAAAGCAGTTCATAGCAGAACATAACATATCTCGTGGTGCAACCTGTCACATTAAAGCAAAGATTTTATTGAAGTTGCAGAAAAGAGACAACATCTAGGCACTCGGTAAGTTAAGTAGTTTCTGCGGTTTGTGTACAGCGTTACTGTTTAGGAAATCGACACGGCTGTTAAGTCGAGTTTACGTCTGCAATTTCTAAATTCAGCTTTTTTGTACGGTTACTAAATTCGGCAGTTAGCAAAATTATTTTTATCGCCACACCACTTCCTGTTATGGTGAAAAGTACATTGCTATAGCATGCTTTCGAAATTATCTTCTGTCAGGTCAGTAAAGCTATGAAAACATCTTTAATGAATCTCGTAAAACTTGACTCACTTCGATTAGTCAGGATGTGAGTTTACGACATTTTAACTCGCTGCTTTGCCCATCTTGAAGTAAGTTAGTCTTCTATGTTAGACTGAACCATAACTCCGGTTTTACCGACAAAGTTTCAACCATTTAAACCTAAAGTCTGTGCCCTGGTGATTAAACGTCTCCTCAGGCTGGAAATCCGTGTAGTTTGGAGCTCCAACAATATTTACATTACGTTGATGGTAATTATGAAATTCTTTTTCACGGACCATAAATGTATTAACAAATTAAACTAAGTAATTTGAAATAGCTAGAAGTGTATACTGATTCTCGTAATTAACACCATTATAATCAAGCGGTTAGCCACATGTTTGTGAGTGATATTTCTTAACAGTATGCTCTAAGTAGTATCTTTACGATCAAGGAATGATGAAAACACCTTTTGTTGACATATTTGCCCAATAAATATGTTTAGTTTACCTATCGGACTTATCCATGGGGCTTCTCTGCCACTCCTGCCCCTCCCTGCTAACGACCCCCAGCACCCTCGAACCTGCCAGTCAACTGTGAGGCTAATTGGAATATCCGTAATTATAACTGTAACGAAATTTGACAGCGCATTAAAAAGGGAAGCCTTCGAATTAGAGAGGCTCCGGTGCATCCATAGTGTCGCCAAAAGTGAGAGGCGTAATTTTATAACGCATTAAGCCCACCCCATCAAGGCCTGCTCGTCACATTTTAATGAAACTCTCTGAGGGGTGAAAGTTTAATAATAAACACCTCACCCCTGCAGAGTACGGCTTGCACACTACACAGACTCGCTTCTTGGTGGTGTAGCGGGCATGCGTCGAGAGTAAAGGATTGGGAAAACTCACAAGATCTGCACTCACGTTGTACGAGCGACATTCCAGACACAGTAATTCCTTCGTGTGATTCCTCTGTTAGTCAGACATCTCAGTTTTACATTACTATTAGACCGGAGCACACAATGTAGTTATAACTATTTGAGACAGGAGACAGATGACTTCGTTTTATGTCCTTTTTTTTTTTACGCCTCGTCGACGGCAAAGGACATTAGAGGCGGCACCATAACAATTTGGAGTCAGTTATTTATCAAAAGTTTTACTCATCGTTGGCAAGGTCAAAGTTGAAGCTCTGATATTATAGCTACATGCCCTCGCTAACTCTAAGCATTTTATACCTACTGCCAGGCAGTCGCAGAGAAAGTGTTGCCATCTATCTGTAAAAACTGTAGGTAAGTTCAGTATGTGATAATCTATTTTTTGTTTGTGTAATCTGTAGTGATGAGGGATTTTGGACCACCCTGGCATTCTCCTTGATGGCTGTAGAAAATTGTCTTGAAACTGCAGTGAGGACGGACGACACACGGAGGCCTAAGCTCGTGCCCGATTCGTTTGTATTCGCGAATTTCCCCCCCCCCCTCTTAATGCTTTCTTTAGTAGACCGAACATATGGTAAGCACGTGGGTACAATTCTGGACTGTTAAGCGGGTGTTCAAAAGGTTGCCAGTGCATTTCATTGTTTTATTATTAGTTAGAACTGCTGTATGCGGCCGTGCGTTGTCATGCAGATGGAGGACGTCACGAATCAGTTGACGGCGTCGTTTGGTGCGATAAGCAGTCTTGGTATTCTCTAGCAGCTGGCAGTAGTAGGCCGCTTTGACTATCAATCGGGTATGTTGGAAGTCAATCAATCAAACACCTTTTGAATACCAACACACAGTTGCCATATCTTTCCCAGCAGACAGTCAAGTCATTTTCTTGATTATCGCTCTCTCTCCAACTTTCTTCCATTCCATACACGTGCTATTGTTTTCTGGGACATGGTGATGGACCAGTGTTTCATTTCAGGTCACGATAAGGTCCAAAAAGGCCTTTCCTTCTTCTTAAAAGTGATCCAGTTGTCACTGACAGATTTCATTCATTTTGGCCTAGTACACGAGACTTGAAAATCACTTTACCGATAGTTTTCTGTGTCCAAGTAAGTCTGTCATAATCGGATGGACACTTACATCCACCTCTGATGCAATCTCGGCTGCATTAATGCGACTATCGTCCTCCACAAACTCACGTATGGCCTGAATATTGACGTCATTGATGCTGATCACGGATGCCATTCATGGCTTCGACTCTCCACTTAATCGCGACCATTTGGAACTTCTAGGCTAAGTCGAACACTTGGGTTTTACTTAGATAATTCTCGGCAAACTGTGCTTGGAGTCTATTCCAAATTTCACTCGATTTCACACCTTCGTTGATGAAAAAACCAGTAATAAGGCACAACCGATGGTATAACCTCTCGTTGATTCATAGCAACAATGAAAACACGGACATGTGTTTGAGGGTAGTAGCCATGGGAAGCCCCTTTCCATCCCTCCGTCTTCGATTTCACAATAAGCCTCACTACTCAGGTCACTGCGCAAGTTAAACGGTTTACATTTCAAGTAATTTACAAATTTGCCACTAATAGCCACTCGCTTTCTCTTGTCTGCCCTTACATCGTCTACTGAATTTGCTCATACTTTAAAACTGTAGACAGCCACTCTCAATTTCTTACAGTGTGCCACTGAATCTTTACCATCTTACATATAACTACTCATCTCTGACAGCGACTGCAAGATATCTTACTCACGCAATATCCTGTCTTCCGAGAACTATTACCGCAACACCAGATGGTTTTCAGCGCAATTACTCTCCGCTCTGAAGTCAAATGTCTGGTCCCTCTACAAGCGAACTCCAATATGCATTCTATAGAACTTTCAAAAAGTAAAAGAAATTCCCCTGTAGTGTATTTCCACACTACATCGAAGTATATTTACTTGAAGCTGGAAGCGTGGCCTGCTCGGAGAGACAGAGGAGGAATAGAGAACAACGTACTAACGGTAGTTAACGCGTTCCGGAATGTGGTCTTGGGCTGGGTAGCCTTAGTGAAGAGCGCAGCGTGCCTCTAGGGTGGATGGTACAATGGATTGAGAGCTGTGTGGTGGGTGCGTGGCCAGCCTGCAGAAAGAGATGTGCGGTGACTAACGCCGGTGCGGTGTGTGGTTGCATGCTCTTGTGTTCCGTGTCGTTATCCGAGTGGACGTGGGTCTCCCACGGCAAGCATAAAATGGAACCATTGCGTCGGACAACTGCGGACAGCAGACTGGGCGCCTTCTTCTAAATGGTAACGCCTCAAATATGGTGATCACCGCAATTCATTATCGTATTGATCAACCAAGTGTTGTAAGAATATCTCATTCCCCCGCTGAGCTTAATGAATGGACACATAGAAATCCTAAGAACTGATGTAAAATGAACCAGTTGTTGGATATCAAGATGTTTGTTTTCTATATTATTGATAAAGAATAATTTTGTAATAAATGTATATTAATGTCAAACGTAGGTACAAAGGTATTGTTAATGTGCAAAGCAACACAACGATTCTTCATATCAGCAATTTCAATCATTAATAACGTTTTATTAATAATTTATGCAAACAAAAATTAATTTAATTCATAAGAAGGGGGATTGCACCTCAGCCCACATGAAATACACTTTCATACTGAACGTGGCGGTTATTCTAAGTCGTAGCGACAGACAAAAGTTACAAAATGTTTTGAGAAGCTGTGTTTGCCTGTGAACAGTAGTGATCATCAAAATATCGTGAAATTGATTCCAATTTTTGTAGCCGATAAGTATTAATAAAATTTTCCACTGGAAATAAAAGGGATACTTATTTTTTCTCTTTATTGATTTATGTAATCAAAAATAATTAGTGGCAAAACCATAGTAATGGATTTTGCTAATTTTAATAATTGGTCAAGAGCAAGAATTTTCTTTATGAATCAATTGTTTGTACGAGAAGTTGGCATGAGTGTTTACTGGGTTTGTAATTGATTCGGTGGAATAATTACCAATAATACAATGATCAACGATTAGCGTGCCCCTCACATCTAAGGTCTTTGGTTCTGGTGGCTGCGGTAATGAAACTGTCGACAGGGCCGCTCGCATTACACTCGTCCCTGACTGGTTCGAGTATTCGCACCTTAGCTACACTAGCAGTGAGAATTCCACGAGAAGTTGCATCACACTGTCTGCAGTCGTGGTGCATTCTAATCGTGGGTCATAATCAGTAGCGTTCGGATCTTTATGGCCCCCCAAAAATCCAGAGAAATATGCATACAAATATGAGCTTAAAAACGGGCAAATATGACTTAAAAATAACAAAATATGACAATATTTAAATTTACCTTACGTCAAAACATGCAAAATTATACGTCATACTTTAACTTGTAGTGTCGCTTTCATGTAGACAGCATTTGCTTACGTACACTCACTGCTCCAGGGTAAAGCTAAATTTTAAATCTCTTTGTTGAATTCATTATAATTTCATATAATTTAAAAAAAGAACGCTTTCTTTGGTACTAAATTACTCTTCTGCAAATTCTTTTACCTAACTCCGTAGCTTCGCACTTCCACAAAATTTTGTTTCCGGTATGGCAGTACTGACTGATCCACTGCACATTTAACACTGACTGAGGATTATTTTCAAAAGTATGGGTAACAATGAGACATTGATGGACGCGAATCGATACAGGCAAGCCGTGCTGTATTGTCTAGATTAAAAGACAGGTGGAACATTTACGTTTAGAGGATGACAATAACGTATAACTTTAATTCTTGACTGGTGAATACCAATTCCATGATGATTAGTTTTGTTTTTCCGTTAATACATAACGTCTGTGAACAATTACACTCCTGGAAATTGAAATAAGAACACCGTGAATTCATTGTCCCAGGAATGGGAAACTTTATATATACATTCCTGGGGTCAGATACAACACATGATCACACAGACAGAACCATAGGCACATAGCCACAGGCAACAGAGCATGAACAATGTCGGCACTAGTACCGTGTATATCCTCCTTTCGCAGCAATGCAGTCTGCAATTCTCCAATGGAGACGATCGTAGAGGTGCTGGATGTAGTCCTGTGGAACGGCATGCCAAGCCATTTCCACCTGGCGCCTCAGCTGGACCAGCGTTCGTGCTGGACGTGCATACCGCGTGAGACGACGTTTCATCCAGTCCCAAACATGCTCAATGGGGGACAGATCCGGAGATCTCGCTGGCCAGGGTAGTTGACTTACACCTTCTAGAGCACGTTGGGTGGCACGGGATACATGTGGACATGCATTGTCCTGTTGGAACAGCATGTTCCCTTGCCGGTCTAGGAATGGTAGAACGATGGGTTCGATGACGGTTTGAATGTACCGTGCACTGTTCAGTGTCCCCTCGACGATCACCAGAGGTGTACGGCTAGTGTAGGAGATCGCTCCCCAGACCATGATGCCGGGTGTTGGCCCTGTGTGCCTCGGTCGTATGCAGTCCTGATTGTGACGCTCACCTGCACGGCGCCAAACACGCATACGACCATCATTGGCACCAAGGCAGAAGCGACTCTCATCACTGAAGACGACACGTCTCCATTCGTCCCTCCATACACGCCTGTCACGACACCTCTGGGGGCGGGCTGCACGATGTTGGGACGTGAGCGGAAGACGACCTAACTGTGCGCGGGACCGTAGCCCAGCTTCATGGAGACGGTTGCGAATGGTCCTCTCTGATACCCCAGGAGCAACAGTGTCCCTAATTTGCCGGGAAGTGGCGGTGCGGTCCCCTACGGCACTGCGTAGGATGCGACGGTCTTGGCGTGCGTCCGTGCGTCGCTGCTGTCCGGACCCAGGTCGACGGGCACGTGCACCTTCCGCCGACCACAGGCGACAACATCGATGTACTGTGGAGACCTCGCGCCCCACATGTTGAGCAATTCGGCGGTACGTCCACCCGGCATCCCGCATGCCCACTATACACCCTCGCTCAAAGTCCGTCAAGTGCACATACGGTTCACGTACACGCTATCGCGGCATGCTACCAGTGTTAAAGACTGAGATGGAGCTCCGTATGCCACGGCAAACTGGCTGACACTGACTGCGGCGGTGCCCAACCGCTGCGCAGCTAGCGCCCTTCGACGGTCAACACTGCTGTTCCTGGTGTGTCCGCTGTGCCGTGCGTTTGATCATTGCTTGTACAGCCCTCTCGTAGTGTCCGGAGCAAGTATGGTGGGTCTTACACACCGGCGTCAATGTGTTCTTATTTCAATTTCCAGGAGTGTAATACACAATACAGCTAAGACTAATCGACATTAAGTACGAATTACGCCAATGGTCAGATAAATGAGTGAGAGTAATTTATTCATCGAAATTTATTTACAATAGTACCTTTCTCGACTAGATCTCTGAAACGCATCAGATATGTCTTGAAAACATTATTTGACAGGATCACTATAGAACCACAAATTCTGTTCTGTGGGCTGCTGAACGTAAAATGTATTAGTTGTGACCAATCTGGAAATGCCTCGATTAATAGCTACAAATGTAAGGCATACTCTCCTAACAGTACCACGCGGATTCATGCCTGACTAGTTGAGTAGCAAGAATTCAAAGGTCAATAGCCAATGCATGGGCCACCAGATTGAGGTAGGCAGTGCTCTTGTGTATGTCGCTACTCTATTAAGTCTGCATCCTCTCTTCACCCCAGCCATCCCTGGCCGGCTGCTAGATGCAGATTAAAGCTGTGGCACCACCATTGCAATCATTCTGTCGGAAGAACAGCCTTCCGATTGGCAACTGAAACTTTATTTCGATGGTGTGGTTTGATGATTGCTTGTACAGCCCTCTCGTAGTGTCCGGAGCAAGTATGGTGGTTCTTAGACTCCGGCGTCAATGTGTTCTTATTTCAATTTCCAGGAGTGTATCTTAATTTTTTTCATCTATAACTTCTACTGAATTCCCGGCACTATTAAAAAAAATTACAAGTTTTTTCATCAAAATATGGCCATATGACCATAAATATTATAGAAAACTATGAAAATTGTTTGAATATGCATTTATACGGTATATAAAACACATTTAAATACAATCAGAAATGTTCAGCCAGTGTTTAATTCAGCATTACATTTCAAAAAGAAGGCAGGGAAAAATATTACTTGTCATAAAGATCCGAACCCTACTAATCGGTGATCAAACTCTCATCTCTCTTCGTAGTATGTTCCACAGTCTCTTCCTTCAAATCTACTGAGCTGTTGCCATTTTTAACCAACGGATCTACCTTCTAAATATATGTCCCTCTAGTACGAGAAAGCCACCCATTTATTTCGATCTGTTGATGTTGATGCACCTGGTTGCTCTATTTGTTAACAAGGTGATCTTTTGGGAAATGTCATGGAGATATCTCAGACAGTGGAGCAAAGTGTCCATCAAATCCTCCATTCACACGCACTGTTGATACATTTGGTACATAACCCAGCAGTTTAATACACAATTTCAAATTCAGGTATTGTATACCACCACCTGTCGCATCCTGACGGCCATTTCCGAATGATAAATGTCTCTTCCAATACACTGATTCGAACCAGGTAAAATCGTATAGATCACCAGATACAACTATTTAAACCTTATTACCACGGCATCGAGCGTGTCTTTTTTCGGTACCGATTTAAATGTTCAGGATACAACTTGTTATATTTTTTTCTTTCGAAATTTCAATTTCATTAGTGCAACGCTCTGATGATGTGACCACATGAAATTATATAACCTATACTCCTAAAAGTTCTTAATAAAAATTTCCAGGAGTTTTAATTAATATCTTGTAGATTTAATTTACATAATTAATATTATTATTTAGATAGATTAGATTAAGAGCCTTAGTTGAAAAACATTTGCATAACACAGTACATTACCAGTAATCGTTTTAGGTATATAACTTTTTTTTTAATCCGTATTTATTTAATTGTTTTGTTGATCACGGTAGGGCATATATGTTCTATTTAGGTTTGGCTGTAAGTAATCTTCAGTTTAAAATAAAACCAGGATTACTAGCGGTTTCACTGCGTTTCAGATACGGAAAGAAAGCGTTGTGAATTATTAGGAAAAGCAGTTTGAACCTTTGCAAAAATTAGGATAGGACCTATACATCTGCATCTACACGGTTTACGAAATTGTGGGTGGCACAGGGTGCTCAGCGCCAGAACTAATCTCTTTGTTGTGCATTACAATCCCGAATGGTACAGGGGAAGAAAGACTTCATATAAGTATCAGTGTGGCACCTTATTTCTCTAATCTTATTTTTTTGCCATTGCGACTCAAATAGGTTGGTGGACGAAGTATTTCACCGCACTCGTAAGTGAAAGTAAGTGCACGCATGTTTACCAATATGTTCAAAGGAAACGTGCGTCGTCTATCTACCAGAGACTCCTAGCCCAATCTACTAATCAATTATGTGACGCAATAGTAAAGACTGTAGCAAGTGGTCACGAATCTAGCGGCTCTTCTGTGTACTATCTCTATACTGTCCATCAACCCCTTACGAAACGGATCCCAAACGACAGTTATGCGTATTGTCTTGCACTTTTTATAATCTAGTGTAAGTTGCCATTCGTCGCACCATGCCGAAATAACATCCAGATCGCGCTGAATTCCTTACTTCCCACTATATGACCGCATCATCAGCGAACAATCTCAAACTGCTATTCACTTTATCTCCGAGATAGTTTATAAGAATTAAGAAAAGGAATGATTCCATTACACTTCCTTGAGGTACACGCGATGTACCATCTAGATTAGAACAGGTGTCACCTTTAACGACGACATACTGAAACCGAGCAGTTAGAAAATCTTTTATCCTTTCACAAAGCTGATCCGATACACCGTACGCTCGAAGTTTCGTTATAATGCGGTTCCTGTGTCAAGAGTTAAAGGCTTTCTGAAAAGAAAAAAAAATATACGTCAACTTTTGAACTTGTATCAATAACTTTAATTACGTCATGAGTAAATAGGGTCAGCTGTGTTTCACATGAACTTTTCTTCCGAAATCCGTGTTGATTTGTTGTAAGAACAATGCACATTTGAAACTCCCTACTCCGACTCCCAATGCAAAGACCTATTTCATTTTAATGACCACTGTTACATACGTTATTTGTTGGATTCAAAACAGTGGCACAAAACAAAGCACACACTGGCTACGTTGTCCCCGCACTTTGTCGTTGCGTGCCAGTCCCGGCAGATGAATCATGGTGCAGACTTAAAGACGGGTCCGGTGGTTTAGTGCGTGCAGTAATTTAAAGCCGTGTCCCGGAATGGCCCCCTCACACGCGTGCGCACGCACGCGCGTACGCAGAACTGCAACGGCTCGGCGTGTGAATCATGCGCGCGGTTGCAAACACCATAAATCAGACGTCCATTATCGCGGCTAATTAACATTTGAAGGGGTGCTCGCTGGTGAGGGCGTTATTGCGGGGGTTGGCAGGCCTGCACTGCGGGTGGCTGCACGATGACCCGGACTGAAAACGATATAATGTGGCTATCATTTTAGTCACAAATCGCTTTCCTGGTCTCAAAGATTGTTTGATTTATTATTATTTTTGAACGTAACTTCAAAATTATAGGGATACAGCATTATTAGTTTTCTTGGAACGTTCCTTGAGCCCACATCGTCAACTTCGAAGATATCTTGAAAGTGTCTACATACTTCCTTTAAGAGGGGGGGAAAAAACTAAAAAAAAAAATACAAGAAAAACCCTTTGTCCATATGAAGAACTAACTGTTTGACTAAATCAGTGTGAGTCAATAGTCACGTTCGTGATCAGTCAGTTGTGGATTTGGACTTAACAATGTTTGATACAGATAAATACTTTCTAGCTCTGCAACTACAATGCTACTCAGCATTAATTAAGCGAACTTTATTATTTAGATCATAAATTACTCAAAATTTTTTGTTATCTCTTCTAGTGCCCAGCGAAACGATAGAAGAAGCAGTATTTGTAGGCCACCCAATCTTCCTATCATTTTATCCTATTTCAGTTGGCCAGAGCCATATTTCGCTACTGATTGAATTCACTTGGCTCTACTCTTGAGCAGGTTTAAGCGACGATTGATTAAAAAAGAGTTATGTTAAATAATATTAGTTAGTACTGAAACTGTAAATGAATGTACTGGTTTTACCGCACACATGATATCGGTGCCAACTCCTAAATTATAATATTGGCTATGAGACTAATGTAGCATATGCGAGGACTAATACAGTAACAGTTCGGTTGCAATTTAAGAAAAGTTTTACAGCAAATTAATATCTCTTTTTTTAGTTTAATTTTAAAATTTGCTTGTGTTAACTTAAAAATTATTAATTTTCTTCCAACAAGGTAGATATTATATGAAATTCTTATGGAGACGGTTAGTTATCTATCTCTCCTCACACTGACTCACTGCAAAGTAACAGTTCAAGAAATGAAGTTTAAAATTTGAAAAGTATCCATTGAGATAATTTGTGGTAAAGATCTAACTGGCGACTCTTCCTTCTCCCCAGTCCCATCCCGTCTCTAATGACGTCGACGTCGATGAGACGTAAAGCCATAAGTAAAAATAATAAAATAAAAAAAGCTATGGATGCCATGGAGATACGTACCCCTCGATGGTAAATTTCTTGGGAATTCTAACTGAGTTGGTTTTCCCTTTTGATGAAAGCATATGTGTAACTGTACACTATTGTATGGATAACTATAATGTCTGAGTTCAATTATGAATGAAATGGTGAAAGAGGGGAGAGCGTGAAATCTTGCGACGGCCCCTTGGGTTCTTGTACGGAAGACAGCTTAGGAGCACCAGGACTAAACGTTCCAATCGTACGAACGATTAACAGTGTTTCGTTTTCACTCCATTTTCATTAGCAGCGGTTTTTGATTTAATCCAGGACTTTGGTACATAATCTTGTGATAAGACATCATGCAGAACCAACTTCCCTACTTCTCCGGCCGAGTTCTGATTATGAAAATTGCTTTCACTACCAGGTCAGGAAGCATTCTTTTGCATATTTTACTATTTGTCTACGAAGATTTCATTAAATGCAAGAAAGTTCGTGGGAGCAGGAAGCGTGAAGGAATTTGGCCATAACTCTGTTAAGGAACAATCCTGGAATTCACCTCGAGTGATTTCTGGAAATCATGGAAAACTGAAATCTGGATGACCAGACGATGAATCGAACCGGCGTCCTCCCGAATGCGAAACCAAATCGTTATCACTCACATACCATACTTGGTGACAGGAACCAGATAACCATGAGTCACGTGTTGGACACCAACAAGATGCCACAGTGACCTGTGCCAACGGGGTGGGCAACTGTATAGGCACACAACTTGATTTTCTGCAAATACCTTTTCAGTAACGGGAAAACTTACAGGATTACATTAAACTTTAACAGAAGACCACAATTTCTCTTAGTAATAATTTTTTTTACATTACTTATCGTCTTCTTACAAAATATTCATATTGTAGAAGATTCATTCTGTGTCTTTTTTCTACGTACGATTTATAGCTCATGTTTCATAAAATGACAATCTAATTTATTTTACGTGTAAGTTCTACAGGTCTTTGGCAAGGTTACAAGCACAATTGGCGGGAGGGAATAGCCAACATTTTATCCTTGTTCATTTCACTGAAACTAAACTACCGATTTTCAGTTTCAATTTTTACTTCATGAGAAGGAGTGTCTTTTTAAGTACTGAAAAAAAAACATTAACAGACGTAAAGACACAATTAGAAGAACAACTTGCTACATACTACATAACAGAAAATGATCAGATAACATCCATAAGACACTCAAAGTTAAACCAGTTCTCCAAACTGTACAAAACTACAGAACATCTGTGGCAGACAATATACGACGTATGAAGACGGACCAGACACCACAAAAAATCTTCGCATACCGAGACAGAGGTGGGAAAGATGTAGGAAAATCAGCAAGAAAATGGATTGAGCCTGTAACAGGTCACCAAGCCTTAAACTGGATAGGAAGAAAAAGCGGTAGAGGAGCAGTTTTGTATGTAGGGCGTAGTATTACGCTCACGTTCTTATCACAACATGGAAGGTATCCCTGACACAGTGACTGGGTAGTGCGAGTGACTCCAGGTGTACATCTGCGGCCCAGTGTAATCTGAGGCGGCCAGCTGGTCCATCAGCTGCGATGCGTCAGGCGCCACCCCCTCAAAGCCCCCGCCCCGACGTCAACCCCGGCAATGTAAATCCGAAGGCCCCGGCTTAATGGGGATGACAGGCAGGCCTCGCTTCTAGCAGCGTGATGACGGGGAGCAGCGGCAGGAAATGCGTCTTCCAAATTCATCTCGATGGGTGTCGTCATTACGCTAGTCGCTCAATCTGATACAGAAATATTAGAAATAATATCCGGTCAATCGCTATTTGTAGCA